>JBAMBS010002599.1:0-24428 GCA_037044455.1 Zygothrica quintamaculata | reverse complement strand
GCGTTGCCAGATACGATTCCATGTGACTTCAAGAGCGAAGCGCGAAATTTGAATGCAAAAACCGGTATGTCATTACCAAACAACCTAATATAACCAAATATATGTACTATATAAGTTATATTACTTATTTTATGTTTATATAAATAAAAAACCGATCGTTTCTATTATTTTTCCCATGACTGTAAATAGGAGAACTTTTATATTGTATAGGGTGGTCCACGAAAGATTTGCGTTTTAAAATCGCTATAAAAAAACAAGTAAGAAGTCTGTAGTCGAGTGTACCCGACTACGAATGCCCCTTTGCCTACATATACAGCCATACACACACATACTCATACATACAGACAGTTCTGCATGTACTTAGCCATTGCGCGCACCGTTTAGCCTCCCACGCAGTATAACTTCCGTGCTTATTAATTAAATTTTTACGAAATTTACAATGTAGATGAATAATGGTCTACTCAATATGTGTGCAAAAAAGAAATTTGATCGGTTAAAAATTGTGCCTTATAATCGTGCCTTTTCAAATTGCGGGAGTCAGGGGTGGAAATTTAAAAATCAAAAACAAACTTGTATAGCGTACGAAAATAACAAATCTATATTTCAAGTTTAGTTGCTCTAGAAACAGGCGTTCATACGGACGGACGGACGGATGGACAGACAGACGGACAGGGCTAGATGAACTCGTCTTGTCGTCCTGATTCAGAATATATATACTTTATGGGGTCTCCGATGATTATTTCTATGTGTTACATACTTTTGGATTTTGCACATTTCCAATAGCTCCGCTTTGCTCTTCTTACAAAAAGGCAAAGGGGCTAACAACGAATATATATTTTTCAAAATTTTTTTTTTTTAACCATTTCGTAAACCGCAAACCTTCTACTAAATATCTGACTCATTGACAATGACATTCGAAATGTCAAAGTTAAAATTATCGATAGTTCAAAAAGCAAACGCTAGATGGGCCACCCTGTATATGAAACTAATTATTATGTATTTAATGTTTTATATATTTAATATATTATATATAATCATATACAATTTTATTTGTGGAACATATTGGGATGTTACCTATTTGTTATATATTTTTGTCTGTATGGATAAATACTGATCCTTTTTCAATTATGTGCCGTCAACTATTATTCTGATCAGTTGAGATAAGCAACGGTAAGCACATTCATACCATATTTGCTTGGCATCAACAACACTAAACTGGGTAATCAGTCACAAGTCATTGAGTTATCAATTCCATTGCGCGACAAATACATTTGTCACAAATTGACAGGAACACAGTAGGCTCGACTTAGCGTCTGTCCTGGACATACACACATACGTACATACAATATATACATATACATATACGCAACAGAATAGAAAGTCAGCCAGTGATGTGGGTACACATATCAGTCAAAGGGATTCAACAGTGTCATGTATAATACATAAGCATAGGTTATTGTCTTAGAGGAAACAATGCCAATATATAGAACACAGTCATAATCGAAATGGGGGTTGGTATAACCGATAAAGGAAGGACCCGTTTATCGGTACCGTTACCGTAACCGTTACTGTTACCATTACCGTTGCTGTTGTCCTTGTCGTTTTCGTTGTCGTTATGTTATCTTATCTAGTCTATCTAGTCTTATCTAGGCAAGTCAAATATTTAGCCTCCTCAGCGCGTTGCCAAATGCTTTTGTCGCATCTATGCCACGTTTGATTTATTTGGTGTGTGTGCTTGGAAGCGCTCCAATAAAAGCACTTTTCCGTTAATATACTTATATGCATATGTGCCTTTGTGTGTGTGTGTGTATGAGTATGGCTAAATATCAAGTGTCGATAACTGACCCAGAGTTGCTATTACTGGCAAAACCTATTTACATTACATTGCTCCTTAAACCATTTGGCCTTAGAACATTGTTTGAGAAACTCAAAAAGGACGCAAAAATAGCTCAACGCTTAGATATCCTATATTTAAGTATCTATTTATAAATATCGTTTCCAGTTTATATATGCTTATTAGTCGAAAGATATTCAAGTAGCATCACGTTATTAAATTATATATTTTATATACTTTAAGGTATAAACCGGGTTAAAGAAACAGTTCAAAGTTTAATACATGACCTCAGCTGTATGGAAAGTAGAATAACAAACAAATAGCATAAGAAATTGGTAAGCTGATATACAAAGCCATATGGAAAAGTGTGGAAAATACTGACAACGGCAAGTGTTTTGCCTAAAGGCACGCTCATGGACACATTAGTATCTCAATGGATGGTAGGAAGCTGAGTGTGCATGTTTGTGGATAATACTCAAAGTCGTCCATCTGCAAATTTCTGACAAGCCCAAAAGTAAATAAAAATGTGAAAGATGAACTGGTCTAGGCTTTTTCTCAAAAGGAATCCATTTAAAAATATGTGGACGAATGCAAGTGGTTTATTGATGAGCATTCCGTTCAAATAAATGCACAATACTTTAACTACTTGGATCAAAGATATATCGGGCTAACAAAAATCTTTAGCATTCTAACCCATTATACACAAGTACTTAAAAATAAAACAAGTAAGAAGTCTGTAGTCGAGTGTACCCGACTACGAGGGCCCCTTTGCCTACATATACAGCCATAAACACATAAACTCATACATACACATAGTTCTGCACGTACTTAGCCATTGCGCGCACCTTTAAGCCCCCCACGCTCTATATCGCGGGACTTAATGTTGTATAACTTCCGTGTTTATTGTTAAATTTTAACGAAATTCAGAACGTAGATGAAGAATGGTCTACTTAATATGTGTGTTAAAATTGTATCCGCAAATCGATTTTTTCAAATTACGGGGGTCAGGGGAGGAAATTCGAAAATCTAAAACAAACTCGTATACCGTACGAACATAACAAATCTACGTTTTAAATTTCGTTGCTCTAGCTCTTATTTTTCGTGCACTACTGTACCCCCCGGTGCCCATAACGCCACTTTTGATGATGTATATCTTCCGAGATTTTTGATCAATCTTACCCAGATTCACAACATGGATCAAAAAATTGTGCCTAATAATCCTTTTTCGAATTGTGGGAGTCAGGGCGGGAAATTTAATAATCAAAAACAAACTTGTATAGCGTACGATAATAACAAATCTAGGTTTAAAAAATTGGTTGCTCTAGCTCTTATAGTTTCTGAGGAACAGACGTTCATAAACACGGACAGACGGACGGACGGACAGACGGACAGACGGACGGACGGACAAACGGACGGACAGACAGACGGACATGGCTGGATCGACTCGTCTTGTCGTCCTGATCAAAAATATATATACTTTATGGAGTCTCCGATGATTATTTCTATGTGTTACATGCTTTTGGATTTTGCATATTTCCAATAGCTCCGCTTTGCTCTTTTTACAAAAAGGCAAAGGGGCTAAAAATAAATTAAGGGAATTTGAATACTCAATGAACTGACTCTAGGGAAACTACTTTCCATCTGCGATCCAAATTACCCCACCATAAGGAACCCAACTTGCTCTTATAGTCTCTGAGAAACAGGCGTTCATACAGACGGACACACGGACAGACAGACAGATGGACAGACGGACAGACAGACAGACGGACAGGACTAGATGAACTCGTCTTGTCGTCCTGATTCAGAATATATATACTTTATGGGGTCTCCGATGATTATTTCTATGTGTTACATACTTTTGGATTTTGCACATTTCCAATAGCTCCGCTTTGCTTCTTTTTTACAAAAAGGCAACGGGGCTAAAAATTAACTGCTGACAATGTTGGGAGAAGAAAATTTAAAAACATGTTTTACATATACATATATGATTTATATATATATATATATATATATATATATATACATATATATATATATATATATATATATATATATATATATATCTATTTGTTTGCCAGCCTTTGACTTAATATTAATTTTTTTTAACTCTGGGCGTTTAATTGAGAGTGTTACTTGTCTTAATTGCTCGTCATATGGCATCGTAGGGATTGAAAAGGAAAAGTGGGACAAAATTGTCCTTATACGATGACGTTGACGACGCTTAATCTATATGTATATACAAGAGCAAAGAACAAATATTTAATTTGTGTGAGTGACCACATCCGTTGGGTTTTTTACGATGTATGTTTATCGTTACACTTTGAGCGGTATTCTTGTATATAGAACAGTCAAAAAGGAAAAAGGACGAGTTTGTTATCAAAATTAACACATACCATGAGTGATTAACATAACACAAAGAGCACAAGGAATTACCGACGAGGCCTGTCCTAAGCCTTTACCTGAGCCTGCAATACTTCATACAAGGAAACACAATTCACATGCTACAGTACGTCCATTGCACTTGACTGACTTCTGACTGAGTTTTAAGCGTGTCCCCTCAGCTTCGCTCGGCTAGGCTCGGCTCGCCCTTACCTGTGGGGTGATATTTTGTCATTTTTACTAATGATTTCATTAATAAAATCAAATTAGTCCTTAGCTGACTTTTCATGCTGAATTTGTTCTTGTTTGTTTACTACAAGCTTATAGCCTGAGGGTAAACAGAACACAACAAGTGCAACATATCTTAGGATTATATTTTTATTGCAAATATTTTTCTATTTTTATTGATTGAAAGCCTGTGTAGTAAAAATGTAGTTAAAATTCAATTGGTTGAAAGACAGACAGACGGATAGAGCTAGATCAACTCATCTTGTCGTCCTGATTCAGAATATATATACTTTATGGGGTCTCCGATAAGTACTTCTACCTGTTACATAGTTTTCGATTTTTCAAAAGGCAAAGCGTTAGCTCCTTAAACACTTAGAAATGTAACAAAGTTCAAGTTATGAACCATATTTTAAAACTCCGGGCAACCATCCCAGTCTTCCCAGCCAAGAGTGACCTCCTTGGCATTCTCCTACCAGCCTTTAAGTAATATCCGCAAAAGTAAGGAAGTCTCCGGCAGCGTACTGCCCCCTCAAGACAATTTGAGAGCGTCGTCGATTTTCTGGGAGTATTACAAGATGGATAAGTTCTGTTACTAAGTAACCCATATCGAAGTGTAGACGCTTTTTGATCACAGCACGAAATATCTAGATCCCATGCTTCTCATAAGGCCATACAAAAGCAAATTGGTAGAAAGGTATAAAGCAACGGTAAGAGCATCACATGAGTGTAAATTTAATTTGTGGTCTAGAAGAATTCCTAGGTATATCATAACTATCCAAATTGTCTAAGTTAATACGGTTAGGGCATGAATATATGCCAAATAGACAATTAATATAAATATTATAAACATAACCTCAATTCATTAAATTAGTGTTTTCTAAAGAACACTGCAGACTCTTATTGTCATTTTTGTCTTATTCGTTTATTTAGATTTTTCAAATTACTTTGGCTGCTCCTGGGAATTACCATTGTACATAAATACATATACTAACTTGAAACGTAAATTAGAACGAATTGCTTGTATTATAGTATTATATATTCAAATCTCAACAAACACAAATAATACATAAAATATATTCTAATTTAAACAGATAAACAAGTCATTACAATATTAATACTGGACATGGACTTTAAGCTGCTGTTCCACTTAGTTATTCTAAGGATACGTTATAGTCCTTATAATTTGATTTCCTTTTGCTGTAGTTTTATACTTCTCTTTATGATGCTTTAATTCATTAAAATTACTGGAACATAGACAGAATATTTCTTTACTATTGTTTTCTTGAAGTTTTCTCCCATCTGACAGCTTTAATACACTGGAAAAAAAAGAGTTGAAAAACAATACTTCCTCAATAATGTAGTTTTATTGAATTACAGTTCATAAAACGTCTCTCTTTCTGTTTACTTTTATTATGGTCATGTATCCATCTCCTATTTTTACTGTTTTTTGTGTTTATGTTTCCATTGTGAATTCTGAATTGTGGATTGTGATGTTACTTTTTTAATGTGCTTGCGATTACTTCTGCATGTCAAGGAAAACCGAAACAAACTAATACAAAGACCATTACATAAGTCAGTGATTATTTCAATCCACCTCCACCAAAGAAGCTTTAAGTGCAGCACTGCGTGCAGCCCTTTTGTCAGTTTTTGAGGCAAGCTGCGCAATTAGGTTTGTCTTTGCCAGACAAAACCACATACATTTTAAGCAAAATGCAAAAATGTTAACTTCACATTTTATTTTTAAAGCAAGGAAGGACTTGATATATGCTATTAAAGTACAAATCATCAATTCCAATGTTAAACAAGTAAGAAATCTGTAGTCGAGTGTACCCGACTACGAGAGCCCCTTTGCCTACATATACAGCCATACACACACATACTTACACATACACACACAGTTCTGCACGTACTTTAAGCCTTTTAGCCCCCGCGTTTATTGTTCAATCTTAACGAAATTCACAAAGTCTGTCTGTCCGTCTGTATGAACGCCTGTTTTTCAGAGACTATAAGAGCTAAATAAACCAAACTTGAAATCTAGAAATCTATGTTCGTAGGTTATACGAGATTGTTTTTGATTTTTCAATTTCCTCCCCTGACCCCCGCAATTCGAAAAAAAAAAACGATTATTAAGCACAATTTTCAACCGATCAAATTTATTTTTGGCACACATCATAATAAGACCACTCTTGATCCATGTTGTGAATCTGGGTAAGATTGATCAAAAATCTCGGAAGTTATAGATCATCAAAAGTGGCGTTATGGGCCCCGGGGGGATATAGTAGTGCGCGCAAAATAAGAGCTAGAGCAACGAAAATTGGAACGTAGATTTGTTATATTTGTACGCTATACGAGTTTGTTATAGATTTTCGAATTTCCTCCCCTGACCCTCGCAATTTGAAAAAATCAATTATAAGGTACAATTTTTAACCGATCAAATTTCTTTTTCGCACACATATTAAATAGACCATTCTTCAAATACTTTGTGAATTTCGTTAAAATTGAACAATAAACACGGAAATAATACAACATTAAGTACCGCGCTGTAGAGCGTGGGGGGCTAAAAGGTGCGCGCAATAGTTAAGTACGTGCAGAACTATGTGTATGTATGAGTATCTGTGTTTATGGCTGTATATGTAGGCAAAGGAGCTCTCGTAGTCGGTTACACTCGACTACAGACTTCTTACTTGTTTTTTAATTGTTATTTATTAAGGCATACGGAGTACCAGTAAACCCCTTTGTGACCTTATTAGCTATTCATTCAGCCCAGTTGGGCGCGCCGGCTAATCTTAGATTAGCGTTTGCGAATATATACTTAATAATATGAAAACGTTTATTCAATATTCAAACCATACAACTACTAGAGCCATCTATTGTCAATTGTCAATAGCAGTCTCTTTCAAGGCCTTTTCAAACATGTTCTTCATTATTTTAATTACGATTGTTTTCATGCCATGAATCTCATCATAAAATTATCCCGTCCTCTTGGTTTTTGAATTTGGTTATAAAGACAATTATATGTTGATAGATCAGACGAATACGGACGATGATCGATGAAATAAATTCGTGATGATGTGGTGCATTACTGGTTAAACCAACCAATATTTCAATGCTAAATATTCAGGTCTAACTCGATCAAATTTTCTTCACATATTAGGGAAAAATGTTCAAATAGTATTTTCTAGTAACCATAACATACGTACGACATATTGACGGATTGGTGTATTGTATTAGACAAATTTGAATATTCTTTCTTTTATATGATATAGTGCATGCAAATAACAGTTGAGCATTTTAAAGTGTTCAAAGTGTTTTCCGGATTTTCAAAATAGTCAAGCAATCCATGAGCATTTTTAGCCCCTTTGCCTTTTTGTAAAAAAAGAGCAAAGCGGAGCTATTGGAAATGTGCAAAATCCAAAAGTATGTAACACATAGAAATAATCATCGGAGACCCCATAAAGTATATATATTCTGAATCAGGACGACAAGACGAGTTCATCTAGCCCTGTCCGTCTGTCTGTCTGTCCGTCTGTCCGTCTGTCCGTCTGTCCGTCTGACCGTCTGTCCGTCTGTCCGTCTGTCCGTCTGTCCGTCTGTATGAACGCCTGTTTCTCAGAGACTATAAGAGCTAGAGCAACCAAACATTGAAATCTAGATTTGTTATGTTCGTACGCTGTACAAGTTTGTTTTTGATTTTTCAATTTCCTCCCCTGACCTTCGCAATTCGAAAAAATCGATTATTAAGCACAATTTTCAACCGATCAAATTTATTTTTGGCACACATCATAATTAGACCATTCTTGATCGATGTTGTGAATCTGGGTAAGATTGATCAAAAATCTCGGAAGTTATAGATCATCAAAAGTGGCGTTATGGGCCCCGGGGGGGTATATGTAGTGCGCGCAAAATAAGAGCTAGAGCAACGAAATTTGGAACGTAGATTTGTTATGTTTGTACGCTATACGAGTTTGTTTTTGATTTTCAAATTTCCTCCCCTGACCCCCGCAATTCGAAAAAATCGATTATTCAAGCACAATTTTCAACCGATCAAGATTTCTTTTTCACACACATATTAAATAGACCATTCTCTCATCTACTTTGTGAATTTCGTTAAAATTGAACAAATAAACACGGAAGTTATACAACAATAAGTACCGCGCTATAGAGCGTGGGGGGCTAAAAGGCGCGCGCAATGGCCAAGTACGTGCAGAACTGTGTGTATGTATGAGGATATGTGTGTGTATGGCTGTATATGTAGGCAAAGGGGCTCTCGTAGTCGGGTACACTCGACTACAGACTTCTTACTTGTTCAATTTCCTCCCCTGACCGCCGCAATTCAAGAAGAACGATTATTAAGCACAATGTTTCAACCGATCAAATGATTATTTTTGGCCACATCATAATTAGACCATTCTTGATTGATTTTGTGAATCTGACGGTAAGATTGACTCAAAAGTCTAACGGATAGGTCTAGATCAGCAAACGTCGTGCTAATCGTGCCTCGTAGGAGTAACGTAGTGCACGCTAAATAAGAGTCTAGAGCAACGATAATTTGGCACGTATACTTTATATACTTCGTTTGTACGCTATTCCAGTTACGTTTTAGAGTTTTTAATTTCCTAGCCCCTGACCACCGCAATTTGTAAAAAAAGGAGCAAAGCGGAGCTATTGAAAATATGCAAAATGGAAAAGTATGTAACACATAGATATAATCATCGGAGACCCCATAAAGTATATATATTCTGAATCAGGACGACAAGACGAGTTGATCTAGCACTGTCCGTCTGTCCGTCTGACCGTCTAGCCGTCTGTGCGTCTGTATGAACGCCTGTTTCTCAGAGACTATAAGAGCTAGAGCAACCAAACTTGAAATCTTGATTTGTTATGTTCGTAGGTTATACGAGTATGTTTTTGATTTTTGAATTTCCTCCCCTGACCACCGCAAATCGAAAAAAAAAACGATTATTAAGCACAATTTTCAACCGATCAAATTTATTTTTGGCACACATCATAATTAGACCATTCTTGATTCGATGTTGTGAATCTGGGTAAGATTGATCAAAAATCTCGGAAGTTATAGATCATCAAAAGTGGTGTTATGTGGCCCGGGTGAGGGGGGATTTAGTAGTGCGCGCAAAATAAGAGCTAGAGCAATGAAATTTGGACGTAGATTTGTTATGCTTCGTACGCTATACAAGTTTGTTTTAGATTTTCAAATTTTCTCCCCTGACCCCCGCAATTCGAAAAAATCAATTATAAGGTACAATTTTTAACCGATCAAATTTCTTTTACTGCACACATATTAAGTAAGACCATTCTTCATCTACATTGTGAATTTCGTTAAAATTGAACAATAAACACGGAAGTTATACAACATTAGGTACCGCGCTATAGAGAGCGGGCGGCTAAAAGGTGCGCGCAATGGCTAAGTACGTGCAGAGCTGTGTGTATGTATGTAGTGTATGATGCTGTATATGTAGGCAAAAGGGCTCTCGTAGTCGGGTACACTCGACTACAGACTTCTTACTTGTTTCCAATGCAAAGGTGTTAAAAATACTTTTTGCCTTGACCATTAATTTTTTCAGTCCCTAATAACTCTCAGTTTAGGAGCACTAAAATTTTTCAGTCCTTTTTTAACGCAGCTGAAAATGCTCAACCGATAACCGAAAGAAACACATTTTAAATATTCCTATAAAATTATATCGGTTAAGTTTAGACTTCAACCGAATGTGAAATGTTGCTCAACTGTTATATGTATTATTGGTATTAAATCATAGTGACTACCTGTGCGACAACTTGTTTCTAATCAATAAAGTTTTAACTAAATTTAATATATATTTTTTTTTTTTTTTTTGTGATTTATTAAGGCGTACGGGGTAGACAGTTAACCCCTTTGTGTCCCTTGCGTCTATTATTTCTGCCCAAAGGGCTCTCCAGCTAGCCTTTTACATATTTACAACTTAATATCTAACCTTAACTAAAATAATTCAAAGAGAATTAGTGTCTATTCCGGGTAATGAGATCCCACGGTTGCCTTCTGTTAAGTCTAGTCAACTGACGTGGTCTGGCCAGTCCAATTGCCAGACGACTTCTGTGGCCCATCAGCCTGGTGTTGTAACGACTGGAATGGTGGTTAATTTGGTCAAAGACCGATGCCACATTTAGATCGGCGTGCAGAATGCTGCTCCGCACAAACCACTCGCAACCCGTGATTAGCCTTAGAATTTTATTCTGGGCAGCTTGCACTCTTCTGATATGGCTGTCGCAGGCCAGTCCCCAGATTTGACAGCCATACCTCCAGATAGGGGCGACAATTTGGTTGTAAATTGTTACTTTGTTTCTCAGTGGTAACTTGCTGCCAGATCTAAGCAGCCAATAATGTTTTCCCACAGCAGCGCGAACCCGAGTCCTCATTGCAGTGATGTGTTTTGCAAATGTAAGTCTGCGATCCAGGACTAAGCCGAGATATTTGGTGTAGGTGGGCTGTGGGACGCGCATGTTGTTAATTGTCACGTAGTGTGGCGTCCTGCGTCTGAGAGTATAGCAGACGTTTGCTGACTTGCCGCTGTTGATGCCGATGTTCCATCTTTTGGCCCAATGCGCAAAATCTGAGGCAAATGTTTGCAGGCCTTCTGCTGCATTGTGCTCACATGGCGACCTGTACATAACACAGACGTCGTCAGCAAAAGTTGCCAGCATGGTCGATTCGCTGGAGCTAGAGTTGGGCTGCGGCATGTCATAAGTGTATAAACAGTATAGCAGCGGGCCAAGTACACTGCCCTGGGGGACGCCAGCAGACGCTCCATATTGGGAAGATATTGCCGAGTGAAAGCGGACTGCAAACCGCCTATTCTCCAGATAAGACCGTAGTAGGCCAAAGTACGGCGCTGGTAAAGTTTCCTTCACTTTGACAAGGAGTCCGGGATGCCAAACCCGGTTGAACGCTTCTTTGATGTCAAGAAAGAGAGCGTTACAGTACTACTCTGTCAAATGCAACTACAATATGCTCGACGACCTGATGTAGTTGTTCGATTGTGCTGTGGCCAGCTCGAAAGCCGAACTGGTGCTCGGGAATAATTCCCCGAGAGTCCAAGATCCTGACAATCCTGGCAGCAATCAGTCTCTCAAACACCTTCGAGATCTAAGGGAGGAGACTGATCGGTCGGTAGGATGCTGGGTCCTTGTCCGGCTTGCCAGGTTTGTGGATCACGGAAATTATTCCCAGCTTCCACTGTGAAGGAAAGCATTGCAGCCTCACCATAGCGTTAAAATTTAACGCCATGTAGAGGACCGCTTGATTGGGCAGCGCCTTCAAAGTGGCGTTGCATATGGCGTCATGGCCAGGCGCTTTGCGTGTACTTTGGCGGCTGATAACGTCCTTAATTTCGTTGGCGGCAAACGGCATAATAGGTAGGTCCACTTGTAGGGGACGATCTTATTTTTCCCAGGTCTCGTCAATTTGCTCAGTACTGGCAAGTTCAAGCGGTTGGAATCTATCTGCTAGGTGTTCAGCAAATAGTTCCGCTTGTTCCAAGTCGGACTTGCACCAAGAGCCGTTGCAGTGAGCCAAAGGCGCCTTCCTACTGCACCTCCTTTTGATAGTGCAAGTCTGTGGTCAAACCAATCGGCTTTGTGCCTCACTAGTGCTTGCCGGAGATCACCCTGCGCTCTATTCCAAGCAGTTTTGTCGATTGGGTGGCGAGATATCATCCATCTACAGCGGAGTCGGCGCTTTTCAGCAACAAGGTGTAGGATCTCCGCCGTTAGGGGGATTCCCACTGCCGCTGGTCTACGGTGCAGCGTACGTGTAGCAAGGGATGCCGCTGACTTCACTTTATCTGTAAACAGATTAATCGCATCTTCAATATCGTCTGCGGAATTGATCTCCATGTCAAGATGCAGTGTACGCTCTAACTGCTCCTGGAATATATCAACGTCAGTCAGCCTGGTTATGAGGCGCTCAGTCCTAGGAAATGCCACGGCAGCTGCATCTAATTCAATAATAAGCGGCAGATGGTCTGAGGTCAGCTCGGTAGCGGCTCTGATGCTTATATTGTAACTGCGTATACCTCTCGACACGGCAAAATCAATAAAGCTCGGCACACCTCTACTACCGTACGGGTACCTTGTAGGGCTCCCCGTAGCTACAGTGCGTCATCATCCAGTATGTATTCGGCAAGCGCACGCCCTCGTTGGTTACATCTCCCAGCACCCCAGAGCCAGTGAAATTCATTCCAGTCACCCGCAATGAGGAATTTCGGACGAAATTGACCAAAAATGCTGACGAATTCACCTTTGCTCCAAGGAACCTCGGGGGACAGTAAACAACTCCAATATTTATGGCTCCAAGCTCCGTTGGGATGACTGCCGTTGCAAGCTGCATTTTTGTGTTAGTAATGGGAGTTAGCGGGAAGTGAACCAGGTTGGATTTGATCATAATCGCCGCTCCTCCTCTTGCGTTGCCTGTACTCGGATCGTTGGCTGGGTACGCCTCATAGCGGAACAGCTTAGGTGCTCTATCTCCTCTGTAATGTGTCTCACTGAGCAGCAAGACATCAATATCATGACGCCGAACAAAGCACTCCAGCTCTGGCAGCTTCGTGGATATGCCATCAGCATTCCACGTTAAGATGCGTAGGGGCATCATTATGGGTTCCGGGCAATGACTGCAGTGAGCAAACTCACCATTTGCTCCTGCTGTTTCAGCATCATCTTTATTAATTCATTCTGTGTCTCCAGAGCTGATCTGAATTGGCACATGTTGTTGTTTAGAGACTGCAGAATAGCCTCAAGGCTATTGATGGCTACTGGATTTTGCGAGCTTTGCTGGTGCTGTTGTTGCTGTTGCTGATGTTGCTGATGTTGCTGAAGTTGCTGATGTTGCTGATGTTGCTGATGTTGCTGTTGGTGCTGGTGCACACCCCATCTTGCGGTATCTGCGAAGGACAGCCCTTTGCTCCTTCTAACGGTAGGTGCTCGTGGCTCACTGTGCTTGTTGTCTGTGCTTACAGCTCCCACACCACGTTTGGGTCTGATCTGCAAAAGTACTGCTTGGTGTTTGGGGCATCCAGTATAATTTGCCGGGTGTTGCCCTCCACAATGGTAGCAGGTGCGGGGCTCTTCCTTTGGCCGGGTGCAGTTTTTGGAGAGGTGCTCTCCAGCACAAATCACACAAATATGAGCTTTTCGGCAGTATTTACCTGTGTGCCCAAACTGTTGGCAACGGCGGCACTGCACCAAGTCCTTACGCTTACGTAGGCGTTCAACTACAATGTGCCTGTTACCAAGTGACTTGACAGCCAGCACATCTTTGTTGTTGTTTGCTGCGGCGATGTTCACAAAGAACATATCTACTGGTCTGCCATCGGGGCAACCAGGTTCAGTTCGTCTCTTGGGCGAATATATATCGAGCACCAAATGGCCCAACTTGCCCAACTCCTCCTTAATGTGATTATGGAGGGTGCTATAGTGGAGACCCTTGATGCATATGCGATAAGGTCTCTCCTCCTTCAATTGGTAGCAGTGAAACTGGCATTCATCAGTTTCAAGCTGGTTGACAACGCTACGGAAAGAGGCCGCATCAGGTGTATACAGCCTCACGACTCCTCCCATCGAAGTTTTTACCTTCATGGCGCTAGCATCAGTTACTTTGCTAATGTCATCCATTAGAAGATTAATGTCGGTTATACCTTCTAGTACGATTTGAGGTGGTTTCGGCATCCTTTTGGCTGCAATGGGAGCTGCTGAATTTGCAGCTTGGCGACTTGTGCTGGGCGCGTCATCTAATTCGTCTTCCATATGCTCAGCCAACATCCTGAATCGGTTGGAGCTGCCATTGTACCTTGGTACGGCTGCAGCAACTTTCTTTTTATCCTCCTTAGTGCTCAATCCCGGGATAGCCTTGCGCTTAAGTAGTTGGTACCTGTGAGAGGTTCCAACACTTGGGGTACCATCTTGATTGCTTTTGCTGCTAACAGCTAGCTCAGCAGTCGATGATAGCTTAGTCGGTACAAGTCCAAACTGATTTGAGCTGCCGGTGTACGTTGGTTCCGGATCTGTCGAACCCTTGTTGGTAATATTAGGCGTTTTATATTTCTTACCCATTAGAGGGGACGTGCCCGGGATGGTTTTACGCTTAATTATTGGAAAGCTGTTGCTGGGTTCGTTTGTATCACTTGTAGTGATATTAGTGATCGAAGGGGCCACGGGAACGGCTGTAAGGGATGCCGTGGCAATATCAGGCTCGCTCATTGCATGTCTAAAAGCCTCACCAATGGCAATCCTCATCGCAGCCTTGGCTGCTGTCTGCTTAGAATATTTTTTTTTTTTTTTTAATATATATTTATTAAGGTACACCGAATTTTAACAAAACTTTTATGACCTTGATATCTACATTAAGCCTCCATAGGGGCGCAAAAGCTTAAACTAATAACAAATAAAAATAAGCTTAAGATAAAAATAACAAAAATAATTAGGAACAAATTTAAAGCATCCTTAGTCTAGGACATCTGTTTATCAGACTATGGGGAAGACGTTTTTTGAGCCGTCTTCCAGGACGGATAATGGTGAGCCGATTGGCTAAACGATTTCGATGCGAAAGCAGTCTAAAGTTATATCTGCTGGAATGAAAGTTGATTTGCTGGAAAATTGTAGCTATGTTCAGGTCTCGGTGTAGTACAGTATTCCGTACGTACCACTCGCAGCCAGACATCACTCGAAGGATTTTATTTTGACTAGCTTGAATCCGCTTAATCAAGCTGTCGGATGCTAGCCCCCATATTTGGCAACCATATCTCCAGATAGGAGCAATGATTTGATTGTATATGGTTACCTTGTTCCTCAAAGAGAGTTTACTGCGAGGCCCAATCAGCCAATAGTATTTGCTAACGGCTCCTCTTAGCCGCATCTTAATAGTTTTAATATGCTCAGCAAACGTAAGACGTTTGTCGAGCGTCACGCCTAGATATTTAGAATGATTAGACTGCGAAACAGGCTCATCATTAATAATAATAGCTGGAGGGGAACGGCGTTTGAGTGTAAAACAAACATTGCTTGATTTCTGGCTGTTAATGCTGATATTCCAACGCCTGGCCCATTGCTCGAAGCAGGCAGCAAACTCCTGAATGCCATCAGCAGCTTCGTACTCACATTTAGCCCTAAACGTTACACATACGTCGTCTGCAAATGTGGCTAGCATTGATTTAGCAGGGTCAATGCCTATGCTAAATCAATGCTAGCCACATTTAGCAGACGACGTATGTGTAACGTTTAGGGCTAAATGTGAGTACGAAGCTGCTGATGGCATTCAGGAGTTTGCTGCCTGCTTCGAGCAATGGGCCAGGCGTTGGAATATCAGCATTAACAGCCAGAAATCAAGCAATGTTTGTTTTACACTCAAACGCCGTTCCCCTCCAGCTATTATTATTAATGATGAGCCTGTTTCGCAGTCTAATCATTCTAAATATCTAGGCGTGACGCTCGACAAACGTCTTACGTTTGCTGAGCATATTAAAACTATTAAGATGCGGCTAAGAGGAGCCGTTAGCAAATACTATTGGCTGATTGGGCCTCGCAGTAAACTCTCTTTGAGGAACAAGGTAACCATATACAATCAAATCATTGCTCCTATCTGGAGATATGGTTGCCAAATATGGGGCTAGCATCCGACAGCTTGATTAAGCGGATTCAAGCCAGTCAAAATAAAATCCTTCGAGTGATGTCTGGCTGCGAGTGGTACGTACGGAATACTGTACTACACCGAGACCTGAACATAGCTACAATTTTCCAGCAAATCAACTTTCATTCCAGCAGATATAACTATAGACTGCTATCGCATCGAAATCGTTTAGCCAATCGGCTCACCATTATCCGTCCTGGAAGACGGCTCAAAAAACGTCTTCCCCATAGTCTGATAAACAGATCTCCTAGACTAAGGATGCTTTAAATTTTTTCCTAATTATTTTTGTTATTTTTATCTTAAGCTTATTTTTATTTGTTATTAGTTTAAGCTATTGCGCCCCTATGGAGGCTTAATGTAGATATCAAGGTCATAAAAGTTTTGTTAAAATTCGGTGTACCTTAATAAATATATAAAAAAAAAAAAAAAAAAAAAAAGTAAACCAGATTTTGTTAATTATTCTGTTTCACTTGAATATTGAGAACAAACACTTTCCAGTGCCACAACTACTGGAATTTGCCACAATTGTGGACTTAGTCAATTGTTTTACGATAATTAGGAAATAAAATACGGGAGCACAAAAAGAATCAACCTCGCACAGCTGATTTCGATAACGATTACCAATTTAATATTGACATTGAAACAAATGTTACGTTTGGACTTTGAATATAATTTCACAGTAATTTGGTATGCAAATATGTTGCAAGAACTTAAAAGTTCTAAAATTTGCAAAAAAAAAAATAAATAAATAAAAATAAACTTAATAATAAAAAATTTAATAACACAAAATAATTTAATGAACACAAAATGAGTGATTGAAAAATTTTATTATTTTTATTATAAGAAAATCTTTGTGGACAGATAAACCTTTAGAATTTATAATGTTTTGGAAAACTTTTCACACATTGTATGTTGTATGTTCTGCCATGTTCCACTACCCCTCACGTCCCCTTCCACCAACACCCTCTCAGACACCACATGCATTGTTGAGTTCATAATTTAATGCCAGGACTAAACCTTGAATGCCCCTAACGTTGTTTTGTACTGCTTAACCCGCTGACATATATTCACATTTCTTTTGTTGAGTTTTATATGATGCTCCCGTTGCTTGAGTAACATGCTCCTTTGTGACATTTGACTCGACAGACGCACACGAACGTATGCCACCACACGCACACATACGCTTAAACGACAGGATTAGAAAATTCAGTGTACAATTCACTACTGTAATATGCATTGCATACTTTTGGGAGCGTAAAGTTTTATTACTTGCGGGTGTGCCTGACTTTACAATTTGACAAAAGTTAAGAAACTTTGTCTTCATATAACATAATATACAGAGAATAATAAAGTTTAATATGTAAAAGTGTCGTACATAGATGTTTATGAAAATTTGGTCTAAGCCAACATAAAAAAGGACCCAAAAGCTATTGAGCATTATAATTTATATAAGCTTTAAGCATTTTTCCATAGTGTAATACTTGGGAAATGTTATGAAACAGTTAATTTTATAACATAACCTAGTTTTCAAGTTGTTCGCCTTGGTGAAATTGCAATAAAATTAAAAAAAAAAAGTATCTGAATTTACATTCTTAAATGCAGACTTAAAGTCCTTCTACATACTCTACTCTATTTTACTATTTACTTTGGCAGCGGCGTTGCTCATTTGACTCATGTGGCTTTGTAGGAGCAGCTTCCCGAAATGAAGGCGAAGTAAATTTTTTTAGTAAGATTTTTCTTTATTTACATCTGCCAGTGCGGCATTAAATTAAATTTTTAAAATTATTTTAACAGGAAGTTACCCACTAGGGGACTCTGAATGGTAGGTCGAGTGGATGGAGCCTCAAGAGTCTACGGCGCTGATCACTGTTATCCAGTAGATGAATAGCTAATTGATTTGAATGCTCTTCAATCCTTTTTAAGTGTCTTCTGCTAGACCTGGATATTTCATCGCTTATCGATCGCATTTTGAGGTCCCTCATGATAGTGGTGTTGCGGACATAGAAAGGGGCGTTAACAACTTGCCTTAGTATTTTAGGCGAAGTAAATATGTGCAATTTTATGTAACTAAACAGCAGAGCAAACTTTTTGGTGTAGCAAATACTCTACTGTTCTTGTGGTAGCAACCAATATCAATAAGTTAAAATCATCATTGCAAGTTATTTGTTCACCCCGCCCACTCTGCGTTCTAGGAAATGACAAATATGGCAAATGCCTGAGCGGACATACAATAGTCCCTCAGCTCAAAGGCAACAATATTTTCCGACTTCGTTCTCATATCTTTGTTTGTTTAAGTGTGTATACAGCTACGTGTAGCTGTCCGTGTGTCTGTATGCCTTTATGTGTCCTTCTAATGTATTTCTCCCTTCAAATAATTTCAACTTTTCAATACTTGCACGCCAATCAGCAACCAATGCACCACATTAGTTAAATATGCAGAAAACTGACATTAAATAGTTAAAAGCCAACACGCAATTTCTAATATGTATATTAATTTCTGCTAATTTAAGCACATGATCTAGTACAGAAAAAATGTTTACAGTTCCTCATTAGTTTTTTTCCCTTAGCCGTAAATATCTCGTTGTGAAACCACAGAGCTTGTAATGAAGAAAGCGGCTACAACTCCTGGCAGTTATTTTAACTCGATTAGCAAACAGCAGGAATTGCCTTAGGCGCAACAGTTCTCTATCCCCTTAAGAACTTTTTCATGAGGACTTCAAAGTAACTTGAGCTTCGTTCTGTTTATTTGTATGTTTCTATCTGTGTATATGTAATTGCATATGTATGTATGTATAAATTTCTCTGAGTATATTTATATATATAGGGTGGTCTACGAAAGATTTGCGTTTTAAAATATATATAATATAAAACAAGTAAGAAATCTGTAGTCGAGTGTTCCCGACTACGAGAGCCCCTTTGCCTACATATACAGCCATACATACACATACTCATACATACACACAGTTCTGCACGTACTTAGCCATTGCAAGCAGCTTTTAGCCCCCCACGCTCTATAGCGCGGTACTTAATGTTGTATAACTTCCGTGTTTATTGTTCAATTTTAACGAAATTTACAATGTAGATGAAAAATGGTCTACTCAATATGTGTGCGAAAAATATCGGTTAAAAAATGTACCTTATAATCGATTTTTTCAAATTGCGGTGGTCAGGGGAGGAAAATCTAAATCAAACTCGTATAGCGTACGAACATAACAAATCTACGTTCCAATTTTCGTTGCTCTAGCTCTTCTTTTGCGCGCACTACTATACCCCCCCGGGGCCCAAAACGCCACTTTTGCTGATCTATAACTTCCGAGATTTTTAATCAATCTTCACCAGATTTACAACATCGATCAAGAATGGTCTAAATATGATGTGTGCCAAATATAAATTTTCTCGGTTGAAAATTGTGCTAAATAATCGTTTTTTTCGATTTGCGGGGGTCAAGGGAGGAAATTGAAAAATCAAAAACAAACTTGTACAGCGTACGAAAATGATAAGTCTAGGCTTAAAATTTGGTTGCTCTAGCTCTTATAGTCTCTGCGAAACCGGCGTTCATACGGACGGACGGACGGACTGACGGACGGACGGACGCACGGACATACAGACGGACAGGGCAAGATCAACTCGTCTTGTCGTCCTGATTCAGAATATATATACTTTATGGGGTCTCCGATGATTATTTCTATGTGTTACATACTTTTGGATTTTGTACATTTCCAATAGCTCCGCTTTGCTTCTTTTTTAAAAAAAAGGCAAAGGGACTAATTATCGATAGTTCAAAAAGCAACAGCTAAATGGGCCACCCTATTAATATATATATATATATATATATATATATATATACATATATGTATATAGATATGTATATGTTTGTGTAGTAAAAATAAAAGTTACCTTTCATCTCTATAACGCTGATAAGCAGCACCAGGCAACAGCATCAACAGCAACAATAAAATTAACAATTTGAAGTCAATTAACTAATTGTGAGCGGAGCAGTCGAAAGCACTTTGCAGACTTGTAATATTAAATTAAATTTAATTTAATTTGCAATATGATTTAAATAGTATCTAAAATAGTAAATAATTTAAATTTATTATATATATGTATATAAATGTTCGATAAATTTAATTAAACAATATGAACACACATCTAATTCATCTTTATATATTAGGTTGTTTGGTAATGACTAGTGGATATTATCAAATTCCATTGAATACGGATTCCATTGAGTATACTGCGTTTGTGACGCCGGATGGGCAATATGAGTTTTTGTCCATGCCACTCGGGCTGAAAAACGCACCTTCTGTTTTTTTTAGCTATTGGTAATGCAGTCGCTAGGGGAACTAGCATATTCGTATGTTATCGTTTATATGGACGACATCATGATTACGACGTCAACAAAGAGCGAAGCGCTTAAAAAATTACAGATTGTTCTGAATACTCAAACAGTGGCTGGCTTTTCATTTAACATTATAAAATGTTCTTTTCTGAAAACATCGGTTCAATATTTAGGGTTCAATGCTAGTGCTGGTGAGATTCGTCCAAACTTTCAGAAAATTGTAGCGTTCACTGCTCTCCCGCTACCACAGTCAGTCTCATCACTAAGACAGTTTATCGAATTAACTTCTTATTTCCGCCAGTTTATTAAATGATTTTCACAGTTAATGGAACCGTTATATTCTCTAACTTCGGATAAAAATAAATTTAACTGGAAAGCGGAATCGCTAATTGTTATATTCGACCCAGAATATCCAAATGAATTGCACACGGATGCAAGTGGTAGTGGATATGGTGCTATTCTGTTGCACATAATTGGTAGCAAACCACAGGTAATAGAGTATTTTAGCAAAGCTACTTCCCTGGAGAGTCAAGACACTCGTATGAGTTGGAAACTTTGGCTGTTGTAAAGTCTATTAAACATTTTCGTCATTATCTGCTGGGCAGAAATTTTACTGTTTATACCGACTGTAACTTATTAAAGGCGTCAAGATATAAACAAGACTTGACCCCCAGAGCACAGCGTTGGTGGGCTTATTTACAGTCATTTACATTTGATGTTCAGTATCGAGAAGGGAAAAGAATGGCCCATGTTGACTTTTTGTCGCGAAATCCTGTCTTACCAAAGGCGATCGATGAAATGAAGGTTAATTTGGCTGAAATTTCAAGCGATTGGCTCCTTGCTGAACAGCGCCGAGACTCAGATATAGCTAAAGTTGTTAGTAAATTGAAAGATCTTTCTCTTGCTGAAGATATTACAAGCACTTATGAACTAAGGGCAGAAATTCTATATCGGAAAATACAGAGAAACGGAAGAACACGTTGCTTGCCAGTGGTGCCGCGTGCCTTTAGATGGTCTGTTATAAACCAAGTTCATGAGTCAATTATGCATTTAGGTTGGGAAACGACATTAGATAAAGTTTACGATTTTTATTGGTTTGATAACATGCCAAAATAATTTGGAAAATTTGTTGGCAGCTGCATTACCTATAAAGTGTCCAAATCAACATCAGGTAAAATTCAGGCTGCATTGCACCCAATCCCAAAAGTCAATATTCCTTGGCATACTGTCCACATTGATATAACAGGAAAATTGAGGGGCAAAAACAATCAGAAGGAATACGTTATTTTTCAAATAGACGCATTTACCAAGTGCGTCTACCTTAATCACAGCCTTAGGTTGGACAGTGAGAGTTGCATAAATGCTGTCAAGGCATCTGTGTCGTTGTTTGGAGTACCAAACCGAATAAGAGCTAACCAGGAAAGGTGTTTTACAGTATCAAAGTTTGGTCACTTATGTTCAGATCAGAAAATAGATTTGTATTTGATTACTACAGGTGCTAGTCGAGCTAACGGTCAGGTTGAACGTACCATGAGTACGTTGAAAAATATGTTAACAGCAGTTGAGAGTGGAACGTAGTCTTGGCAAGATGTGTTAGGTGAGATGCAGTTGGCAATTAATTGTACAACTAACCGTGTGACAAGGGCAAGTCCTTTGGAAATGTTGATGGGAAAAGTAAGCATGGCCATTAGGATTACTACCACCTAGTGACGTAGATAATGGTGTTGATCTGTTAAACGTAAGGGAACAATCGGAAAAGAATGTTCTGGCTACTGCGGAGTATGACAAGCTACGATTCGATAGAAACAAAGCAAAAATAGACAGACATAAAGTTGGAGATCTTGTGCTAATTAAGAGCGAAGAAAGGCATTAAACTAAATTGAGCCCAAAGTTTAAAGGGCCTTTTGAGATAACGCAGGTATTAGAAGGTGACAGGTACTTACTAAAGTCTTTAACCAACAAAAGAAAGTACAAATATGCACATGAGGATTTAAGAAAGTTGCCAGAGGGGCAAGAGTGTGGATGTGATGATTATGATAACACTGTTGAAAGTTGTAGAGCCGTTGCAGACGGTGAAGAAGAAGAAAGTGAAAGTGTGAAAGCCACTAAAGAAAGTGAATTACACCAATAAGGGTGTAAAGATGTGTTGTATTGCTGGTCAAAAGAAATTGCAGAGTACTGAGAGCCGTACTGCTGTCAAAAATAATTGACAGAATACTAGGAGTATACAAAAGATAATGCAAGCACAAGTGCAAAGCTTACTGATGTTCGTTTTGATCATGGCGTGTGGGGCATTTGATTGTGTAATGGTTGTAATAAAAATTAAAAAATGTTGAAGAATTGAAAAGTGTTGAAAAAAAAAGAAAATGGATGAATATTGAAAATGTTGCATAAAGAAAAAAAAATTACGTTGGAAAGACAATAAGTACTGTTTGTTGAGAATGAAAAACATGAAAAGTTGAAAGAATTAAGAAACAAAAAATTGGCCTTGAATGAATATTGTCATGTAAAATTGTTAGTACAATAAGAAATGAAATTGAAATGCTTAACCTTTTATTTATAATGAAAATAAAAAGAAAATTAGAAACTTGAATGATAGTAATTAGTACACGAGGTCGTGTTAAAGTCAGGATGGCCGTGTCGGTGCAACTAGAATATTCTTCCTCTAGAAAATACTCTAGCATATGGTTTGTGGTTGTCGCTGAACGGGTTGCAAAGTAACGTTAGGGCAAGGCGACAGTGGTGTGCTGACGCTGCGGCGCAATAGTCCGCTATGTTACGAAGTTTTACGCATGTGCAACGTTCGGAAATTGCAATGTAGTATATTGACAAAAACAAAGTCTCGTTAAGCGAGGCGACAGAGTGTCGCTTTGTCGCCGAGTGTAGTACAACTTGCACCTGCAACAAAACAGAAGCGTCGATTTGTACGAAGTACGAAGGGCAGGCAGTCTACTTCAGACATTGATTTGGGCAAGTTGTTATTCGCTCCGCTTTACGATACGTAAATATTTCAGCATGGCAGATCGGCAAAACGGAAAGAATGATTCTTCGACATAATATATATATATTTATATATATATATATATATATATAGTAAAGTAATAACTTAGTTTTGGCCTTATAAATGTCTCGTCCTCAAAACTAAAGACAACGCACAACACTTAAGAGTATAACACAAGTTCAACACTTTAAATAGAAACAAGTAAGAAGTCTGTAGTCGAGTGTACCCGACTACGAGAGCCCCTTTGCCTACATATACAGCCATACACACACATACTCATACATACACACAGTTCTGCACGTACTTAGCCATTGCGCGCACCTTTTAACCCCCCACGCTCTATATCGCGGTACTTAATGTTGTATAACTTCCGTGTTTATTGTTCAATTTTAACGAAATTCACAACTTAGATGAAGAATGTTCTATTTAATATGTGTGCGTACAAGAATTTTATCGGTTAAAAATTGTATCGGAAAATCAATTTTTTCAAATTGCGGGGGTCAGGGAAGGAAATTGAAAAATCTAAAACAAACTCGTATAGCGTACAAACATAACAAATCTACGTTCCAAATTTCGTTGCTCTAGCTCTTATTTTGCACGCACTACATTACCCCCCCGGGTCCCATAACGCCACTTTTGCTGATCTATAACTTCCGAGATTTTTGATCAATCTTACCCAGATTCACAACATCGATCAAGAGCGGTCTAATTATGATGTGTGCCAAAAATAAATTTGATCGGTGGAAAATTGTGCTTAATAATCGATTTTTTCAAATTGCGGGGGTCAGGGAAGAAAATTGAAAAATCTAAAACAAACTCGTGTAGCGTACAAACATAACAAATCTACGTTCCAAAATTCGTTGCTCTAGCTCTTATTTTGCGCACGCTACAATACCCCCCCGGGGCCCATAACGTCACTTTTGCTGATCTATAACTTCCGAGATTTTTGATCAATTTTACCCAGATTCAC
>JBAMBS010002596.1:0-106588 GCA_037044455.1 Zygothrica quintamaculata | reverse complement strand
GTCAGGGGATGAAATTCAAAAATCAAAAACAAACTCGTATAACCTACGAACATAACAAATCTGGATTTCAAGTTTGGTTGCTCTAGTCTTATAGTCTCTGAGAAACAGGCGTTCATACGGACGGACGGACAAACAGGCGGACGGACAAAGAAACGGACGGACAGACAGACGGGAAGGGCTAGATTCCTCGTCTTGTCGTCCTGATTCATAATATATATACTTTATGAGGTCTCTGATGGTTACTTCTACCTGTTAAATACTTTTCGATTTTGCACATTTTCAATAGCTCCGCTTTGCTTTATTTTTTACAAATGGCAAAGGGCTAAAACCAGATAAAACATATACGGACTTAGATAATGATGATTTAAACATTACGCGTTGTATTCGCGATCTAAGGTAATCGTCGATCCAGTTAAGAAGGTCTTGAGGAAATCCAAACTCAAGACCTTCTTAACTGGATCGACGATTACCTTAGATCGCGAATACAACGCGTAATGTTTAAATCATCATTATCTAAGTCCGTATATGTTTTATCTGGTTTTAGCCCTTTGCCATTTGTAAAAAATAAAGCAAAGCGGAGCTATTGAAAATGTGCAAAATCGAAAAGTATTTAACAGGTAGAAGTAACCATCAGAGACCTCATAAAGTATATATATTATGAATCAGGACGACAAGAAGATTTGATCTTGCCATGTCGGTCTGCCCATCGGTATGTATGAACGCCTGTTTCTCAGAGACTATAAGAGCTAGAGCCACCAAATTTTAAACCTGGATTCGTTATTTTCGTACGCTATTCGAAAAATTTGTAAAACGATTATTAAGCACAATTATCAACCGATTCAATTTCTTTTTGGCACACATCATAATTAGGCGATTCTTGATCTATGTTGTAACTCTAGGTAGGATTGATCAAAAAACTCGGAAGTTATACATCATTAAAAGTGGTGTTATGGGGCCGCGGGGGGCTTAGTAGTGCGCGCAAAATTAGAGCTAGAGCAACGAAATTTGGAATCTAGATTTGTTATATTCGTAGGTTATACAAGTTGGTTTTCGATTTTTGAATTTCCTCTCCTGACCCCCGCAGTTCGAAAAAATCGATAATAAGGTAAAATTTTCAACCATTTACATTTATTTTTCGTACACATATTAATTAGACTTTTCCTGATCTACGTTGTGAATTTGGTTAACAACATTGAGCAACAAAAGTGGAAGTTATACAACATTAAGTGCCGCGCTATAGAGCGTGGGTGCCTAAAAGGCGCGTGCAATGGCTCTGTACGTGCAGAATTGTGTTTGATAATGTGTGTGTATATGTAGGCAAGGGGCTCTCGTAGTCGGGTACACTCGACCAAAAATGGTCTAATCAATATGCCAATAAGAAATTTGATCAGTTGAAAATTGTGCGTTATATTTGTTTTTTTTTTTTTGAATTGCGGTGGTCAGGGAAGGATATTCAAAAATCTAACACAAAGCCGTTTAGCGTACGAACATAACAAATCTAGATTCCAAATTTGGTTGATCTAGCTTTTATTTTGCGCTCATCACGTAACCTCCCGGGCGCTATAATGACACTTTTAATTTATTTATTTATTTAATGCCAACTATGAGCAGTCGACCAAAAATTATGGTTCAAGTTAAATTAAAATTTTAAAATATTGTTTAACAAAATTGAAATAAAATTAAAATTAATATTAAAAATATATAATTATATTTAAATTTAAATTTTAAATATTAAATTTTAATGATGTTTTACTTCCGAGATTTTTGATCAATCTTATCCAGATTTACACATAGTTTAAAAACTGTCTATTTATGACGTGTACCAAAATGAAATTCGATGGGTTGAAAATTGTGTTTAATAATCGTTTTTTTTTCTTATTGCTTGGGTTAGGGGAAAATATTCAAAAATGTGGAACAAACTCGTATAGCGTACGATAATAAGGAATCTTGGTTTAAAATTTGGTTGCTCTAGCTCTGATAGTCTCTGAGAAACAGGTGTTTATACAGACGGACAGACGGACGATCGGACAGACGGACATGGCTAGATCAACTCGTCTTGTCCTCCTGATCAAGAATATACATATTTTATTGGGTCTCCGATGCTTGTTTCTATGTGTTACATACTTTTGGATTTTGCACATTTCCATTAGCTCCGCATTGCTCTTTTTTATGGCAAAGGGGCTAACAAGTAAGAAATCTTTCGACACAGCGACACAAAAACTTTGTCGATTAACCAAACACAAACAGACACACACATACAAAACTTGCAAGCCCGGATTCTTACACACACACATCGACGCAACACAGATAAAACAACTAGAGAGGAGAGCTGATGACTCTCAGTAATATTTAAAGAGGAATCAGAACAGAATTTCAACCAACAACTTGGACGAATAATTTTGGCTTGAAGTAATTTGTCAATTTTACACCTTTTGCTGATTTCCAACTGCCCAATGGTGACCCTTGTCTTTGGTATCCTTTTAATAAACCAATCGGAATAAAATTTTAAAGTATTTATCAAGGCTGCCTTATCCAAATCATCCAGTTCAATAGTAGATTCTATAACATCTTTATAATCGGAAATTTTAAACGATTCTGCCCTTATAGTCTTGTAAATCAGAAATTTATCAGCGTGCCAAAAAGAAATTGAATCGGTTGAAAATTGTGCTTTATATTTGTTTTATTTCGAATTGCAAGGGTGAGGGGAAGAAATTCAAAAATTTAAAACAAAGTTGCTAGTTGTTTAGTGGACCTTTGTTTATGCCGACAAAGTATGCTGACAAGTAACCATGCAGCATATCCTTCCGGTTGTCATTGCTTCGTATCCTGCTTTTTCCAGACTGACTTCCTTCTTAAAGTTGCCTCCAAATTACTTTTACTTAGGTGCTAAAAGTAAGTGAGCCTGAGAATATCTTGACTGATAGTGATATTTAGAAAGGGGTGATTCACCATCCTAGTCATCCTATTCTGCACTTCTACCGCTTTATCATTAATGCCTATTACTCCGTCGTCCACCTGGCTTCGAGTTACTTGTTTGAGCCTCTTAATGTGCTAGGCTTCCTGCAAGCATCCCCCTAGTACATGAGCTTCTTGGTGACAGCCGAGAGAATGTGGCCCCTGGTGAAGCGGTGCAGCTTCTAAGGGCGTATGTTTCGCCCCCACACTCCGCTATAACGTTGTACACTAGTCGTCGTGTGAAATTTTTGTTGAGAACCCGGAAACGTGCAATTTTCCTCCAGGCAAACACAATATAGGGAAGCTTAATAATAAAAACGAAAGTGTTATCGGATTAAAGCACGGAAGAAACGGACATAAAATCTCCAATTGGAGTGTTAGTGGGCTCCTCTAGCCAAACTGTTTCAAGTCTGCATAAATTGTCCGGTATGCCCTTGCAAGCGTTACAGTGTTCATTAAGTTCTGAAATTATAGAATCAACATTATGTACGTAGTCAGCAGTGGGAATTTTTGCTCGACTCAAAAATTGTATTACCTTTAAAGACTTTAGTGTTGGTTTCTATCGTTTTAATATACTTACTGCCATTCTGTGAATTTAATTTTTTTGTTTAAGGACGGATTGAGGGCATTTCTTTTAGAAGGTCATTTCGAGTTGTCCTTGTGATCATGAGGACCGTGGTCCCCAGGTCTGCTTCTACGATTTTCTATTGTTGCCAAGCCTTCAATAAGTCCTGAAGAAAACTTTTTCACCCACATCAAAGAACTTTTTCGTATGCAAGTTAACATAAGTCAATGCATAGCCGACAGACACAGCATATTTGCGTGGCCGCTATGAAGAGCTTTTTGTATGATAAGTTAAGTCAGTTCCAATTAGGTAACTGCATCGCGCACATCTGCTCATCTGAATTAAGTTCATATATCATTTATATACCGCGTCATTGTTAAGGCACCGCCTAACACGTGGAAATCAAAACATTAATATTATTTTATATATTTTGTCAAAACTAAATATATTAATTTACATATATGTGTGTGTCTAAATCTTGTTTATAAGTTAACTATAGTCAACAATCACTAATTTATTGGTTGAATTAGTTAAGTTATGTAAAGGGTATTCAGCTGGCGCATACAAATGGTCACGTTTGCCAATACTAAGAGCTAAACATAACTGTTAACTGTCGTACTGCGCTCTCAGTTATTATTATTAGTTTCTTGGATCTGCATCAGTTTTACTCTCAGAGAGCAAAATCATTGAAAGTGTATGAAGAAAAGGTGCATGTAGAAGTTTATGGAAATAATAAAATAACAAAAATGAGTTTCAAAGAAGAGATGCGGGACATGGAAAAGTATAGATTTGCCGGTAGTCAAACTTCAGTACAGTTTTGGATGGCAGCTGAGCTGCACCTAACTTGACTCAGTACTTTATATAATTTGTAAGAATATTTTGTAGAAAATATTTTAAAAATAAAATATGAATCAAAATACATAAAATATAGTTCACCAATTCACCCTACTGATCTAGCTAGTAATACTTAATCTTGTATAACTTTCGTGTTTATTGTTCAATCCTAACGAAATTCTAGATAAATAATGGTCTATTTATTCTGTGTGCCAAAAAGAAATTTGATTGGTTGAAAATTGTGCTAATCGTTTTTTTCGTATTGCGGTGGTCAGGGGAGAAATTCAAAAGTCTAAAACAAATTCGTATAGCGTACGAACATAACGAATCTAGATTCCAAATTTGGTTGCTCTAGCTCTTATTTTGCGCACACCACTTAAGCACCGCGCTCCATAACACCACTTTCAATGATGTATAACTTCCAAATTT
This sequence comes from Zygothrica quintamaculata, assembly GCA_037044455.1. Classification (NCBI taxonomy): domain Eukaryota; kingdom Metazoa; phylum Arthropoda; class Insecta; order Diptera; family Drosophilidae; genus Zygothrica; species Zygothrica quintamaculata. The sequence continues at coordinate 101,805 of JBAMBS010002596.1, read as the reverse complement.
TTTTGATCAATCTTAACGAGATTGACAAAGTAGGTCAATAATTATGTAGCATTCCGGCAAAGCACCAGGCCATGATAAAATCTGTAATGCAACTTTAAAGGCTCTTCCAGATTATGCAATAAAATTCTTTACTATTGTCTTCAATGCAATAGTGAGGTTGCAATACTTTCCTGCGCAGTGGAAACTTGGTTTCATTTCCATGATCCCAAAGCCTCGAAAGCCAGAAGGTGATCCTGCGTCTTACAGGCCGATTAGTCTTCTACCTTCAATATCCAAGGTGTTCGAAAGACTCATTGCGGCTCGAATCGCCTCATTTATTGAAACCAAGCAAATTATTTCTGATCATCAATTTGGTTTCCGTTCAGGACATAGTACCACCGAGCAACTGCATCGAGTAGTGGACCAAATTCTCCTCGCATATGAGTACAAGGCATACTGTAACGCTTTGTTCTTAGATGTCAAAGAAGCATTTGACCGCGTTTGGGACTTGGGACTTCTGGCAAAAATTAAGAATGCACTGCCGGCGCCTTACTTCTTGCTGCTTAAGTCATTCCTTGCCAATAGGAAATTTGTTGTGCGGTTTCACACAGCAATATCTGCAAGATATGATGCAAAAGCGGGCGCACCTCAAGAAAGTGTTTTGGCGCCATTGCTCTACTCCTTATCCTCTGATATGCCTCAGCTCAGCATTGATCTGGGTATTCAACCAAGCGATATGATGCTGGCTACGTTCGCTGATGACATGTGCGTCACGTACAGGTCGAAATGCGAATATGAGGCTGCAGATGGGCTACAGGAGTATGCAGCATCATTTGAAGATTGGGCAAGAAGCTCAAATATTGCCATTAATAAAGGCAAATGTACGAACGTTTGTTCCAAACTGAAAAGAAACACACCGCCAGCAATAATGCTAGATAAAACACCTGTCGAGCAAGCAAATCATGCAAGGTATTTAGGGATTATTCTGGACAGGAGGCTCTGTTTTGCAGCCCATATCAGGGTGCTAAAAACAAGGATCAGGGCCGCTGTGGGAAAAAATCTCTCAGCAACAAACTAATCATTTATAGGCAAATAATTGCACCAATTTGGATTTATGTCTGTCAAATTTGGGGGCTTGATTGCGATAGCCAAATCAAACATTTTCAAATAGCGCAAAATAAAGTGCTCAGGCTTATCACTGGATGTGAGTGGTATGTCAGAAACAAAACTTTACACAGTGATCTGAAAGTTGCCACAGCGTTCCAGCAAATTAACTTTCACTCAAGTCGCTACAATAGCCGCATTAATAACCACAGCAATAGGTTAGCCAAAAGGCTGACTAGAACTCGCCCAGGACGATGCCTAAAAAGACGTCGACCTCATAACCTCATTAGCCGAATGCCCAGAAGGAGGCAAATTTAATATTTACTATATTAATTGTTAAGCTACACCTTAATGGTTAGCCGGTGCGCCCAATTGGGTTTAATTTAATTGATAAAAAGGACACAAAGAGGTCTTAGGACCTCGGCTTTCTTAATAATAATATAAAATAAAACCAAAAAAAAAAAAAATAATAATAATAATAATTATGTGTGCCAAAAAGAAATTCAATCGGTTGAAAATTGTGCTTAATAATCGTTTTTTTCGTATTGCGGTGGTCAGGGGAAGAAATTCAAAAATCTCAAACAAACTCGTATAGCGTACGAACATAACGAATCTAGGTTTAAAATTTGGTTGCTCTAGCTTCTATAGTCTCTGAGAAATGCGTTCGTGCGGACTATCGGACAGACGGACGGACGTACAGATGGATGAACGGATACACTGATGGACGCACAAACAGACGGACAGCGCTAGATCTAGTCGTCTTGTCGTTCTGTTTAAGAATAAATATACTTTATGGGATCACTTTTTTATGGCAATAGGGCTAAAAAGCTATCTAATAAAATCCTTTTGGTTGGCTACTGTCTGCATAAATAATAACTCAAATATGTAAATACAAATATTAATAGTCTAAACTGTCACTACATTATAAGATGCAAATATGTAACAGTAACATAAATATATTAAATTAAAGGTAGCTAATAAATGGGGGAAAATATAGTTAACAAGTAAGATATCTGTAGTCGAGTGTACACGACTACAATGACACCATTGCCTACATACCCAGACATACACACACAAATATACAAAGTTCTAAATGCACTTTAAGCTGTTGTGCCCGCCTCTTAGCCCCCCGCGATCTATAACTTAATACTTAATGTTGTATAACTTTCTTGTTTTTTATTCAATCGAAAGAAATTTGATTGGTTGAAAATTTTAGGTAGGGCTGTCAGCTTTATTTTTTACAAAAAAAAAAGTATATTTTTATATAAAACGCATTTTAAACAGTATTTTAGAAAAATAAACAGTATCTTATTAATTTAATATTTTAAATACATATTTTTGAGTACTTTAAGCAGAATTTAGTAATTTATAATTCTTTTTAAAAATACCATATACCTCGCTACAATTGTAATTTAAATTAACATAAATAAGGAGCTAAATTTTTTATCAAATTGATGGATGTTTTATTTCATTCATTATTGAAAGAACTCGTCTGGTAAATACAGAAAAAAAAAAATTAACTAATTCAGAGCTCCACTTTTGACCAGTATTCATTTCAAGAAACTTTTTGTCTTTTGATAAATTTTTATAAATTATTATAAAATTCGTTAGCTCTGAATATAAATAATCGATTATTATATTTACTTTAAATTAGTTTAAATTTTCAATAAGTTACATACAGAGTTACATATTGGTGTCCAATTAATTAAAATTGTATCTATTGCTAGTAAAATGGATAGTCATCGAGCTCCAATATGAACTTGAATGCTGAAAACAGAAAAAAGAGTATTTCTGTATACGTTTTTTTCATTCAACAGTATGAAGTATAAACAGTATAATGCTGTTTTAAACAGTATGGTTGGCAACCCTAACTGTAGGGCTCACAGAAGGAAATTCAAAAATCAAACATAAACAAGTAGAGCGTACGAAAATAGGGAATCCATATTTTAAATTTGGTTAGTGTAGCACTCATAGGCTCTGAGAAGCAGGCATTCGGACGCACATGGGTAGATGGACTCAGCTTGCCGTCCTGATCAAGAATATATATATACTTTATGGGGTCTGAGATGATTTTTTCTGTCTGTTACATACTTTTCGATGTTGCACAATTTCATTAGGTTCCGTTTTGACTTTTTTTTAAAGGCAAAGGGTGTAAATATAATATGCTATTGATGTAAATTAAAGTAAAACTTCTTAAAATCGTTGCTCTGCAAAGAAAAAAGAATTATATTAAATATGTTACCATTGGCGCCCAACTAGTGCTAATAACAATAGCCCACACATGCAAGTTTTACTGATCCACGTCAACTTAGGGAGCTTTTCAAGCAGCGCAGAATTTGTGCGAGAGAGTGAACTAGTGAAAAAATTATAGCGTAAATTTTTCCGATGGCGAACCGATATTCCATTTTACAAAGAATTTCAAGTGACCATTTACATTCAACATTTTATAAACCATTTAAATTTTTTTTTTGCAACAACTCTTTTTAACCGAATTTAAAATTTCATAAACATTTGCTGGTGTTTTGTGCCAGAATTTGACTGATTAATGATTTCTCGTATGCCACCTCAACCACATAGATCTAATTTTATTCTGTTTCCCCAACACCGACAAAACTATGTCCACCCACAACATAACGCATCTATGTTACAACCACCTAGACCAAACATGTAGTTCAATAGACATGACGTATTGGACTAAAACCGTTTTGGACCTAGTTATTTATTTATTTATTTATTTAATGTCAACTATGAGCAGTCGACCAAAAATTTTGGTACAAAATTGAAATAAAATTAAAGTTAAAGATTAAAAATATATAATTATATTTAAATTTAAATTTTAAATTTTAATTTAAGTTTTAAGTTTTAAGTCTTAAGCTGGGAGTATTAAAATTAAATTTAAAATGATCCAATATTTGTTGCACAGAATTGGGAAAACCCAGATACACCCAATTAGATCATCAGTATTAGTAACGATGTTAATTATTATTAGTTATAAAGTTAAGAATTAAATTTTTGTTAGTTTCTTAGGGTAATTCCGTACTGATAACTCTGTAGAGCTTGTTAAAGTCAGAACAGAGTACCCTGAAAGGTTCATGCAATAAGTAATTAGTGGTACATGTGTTAAGGTAGATTGGGTTAAAGTTTCGCGAAAATTTGGTTGCTCTAGCTTTTATTTTGCGCTCATCACGTAACCCCCCGGGCGCTATAATGACACTTTTAATTTGTTTATTTATTTAATGCCAACTATGAGCAGTCGACCAAAAATTATGGTTCAAGTTAAATTAAAATTTTAAAATATTGTTTAACAAAATTGAAATAAAATTAAAATTAATATTAAAAATATATTATTATATTTAAATTTAAATTTTAAATATTAATTTTTAATGATGTTTTACTTCCGAGATTTTTGATCAATCTTATCCAGATTTACAACATAGTTTAAAAACTGTCTATTTATGACGTGTACCAAAATGAAATTCGATCGGTTGAAAATTGTGTTTAATTATCGTTTTTAGCCCCTTTGCCTTTTTGTAAAAAAAGAGCAAAGCGGAGCTATTGGAAATATGCAATAATAAATAGATAGAAATAATTATCGGAGACCCCATAAAGTATATATATTCTGAATCAGGATGACAAGACGAGTTCATCTAGCCCTGTCCGTCTGTCTGTCCGTCCGTCCGTATGAACGCCTGTTTCTCGGAGACTATAAGAGCTAGAGCAACCAAACTTGAAATCTAGATTCGTTATGTTCGTACGCTGTACAAGTTTGTTTTTGATTTTTGAATTTCCTCCCCTGACCCCCGCAATTCGAAAAAATCGATTATTAAGCACAATTTTCCACCGATCAAATTTATTTTTGGCACACATCATAATTAGACCGCTCTTGATCGATGTTGTGAATCTGGGTAAGATTGATCAAAAATCCCGGAAGTTATAGATCAGCAAAAGTGGTGTTACTGTCCCCGGGGGGGTATTGTAGTGCGCGCAAAATAAGAGCTAGAGCAACGAAATTTGGAACGTATATTTGTTATGTTTGTACGCTATACAAGTTTGTTTTAGATTTTTCAATTTCCTCTCCTAACCACCGTAATTCGAAAAAATCGATTATTAAGCACAATTTTCAACCGATCAAATTTATTTTTGGCACACATTATAATTAGACCATTCTTGATCGATGTTGTGAATCTGGGTAAGATTGATCAAAAATCATGGAAGTTATAGATCAGCAAAAGTGGCGTTATGGGCCCCGGGGGGGTAATGTAGTGCGCGCAAAATAAGAGCTAGAGCAACGAAATTTGGAACGTAGATTTGTTATGTTCGTACGCTATACGAGTTTGTTTTAGATTTTTCAATTTCCTTCCCTGACCCCCGCAATTCGAAAAAATCGATTTTCAGATACAATTTTTAACCGATCAAATTTCTTTTACGCACACATATTAAGTAGACCATTCTTCATATAAGTTGTGAAGTTTTAGTTAAAATTGAACAATAAACACGGAAGTTATACAACATTAAGTACCGCGATATAGAGCGTGGGGGGTTAAAAGGTGCGCGCAATGGCTAAGTACGTGCAGAACTGTGTGTATGTATGAGTATGTGTGTGTATGGCTGTATATGTAGGCAAAGGGGCTCTCGTAGTCGGGTACACTCGACTACAGACTTCTTACTTGTTTTTTCTTATTGCTTGGGTCAGGGGAAAATATTCAAAAATGTGAAACAAACTCGTATAGCGTACGATAATAAGGAATCTTGGTTTAAAATTTGGTTGCTCTAGCTCTGATAGTCTCTGAGAAACAGGTGTTTATACAGACGGACAGACGGACGGACAGGCGGACGATCGGACAGACGGACATGGCTAGATCAACTCGTCTTGTCCTCCTGATCAAGAATATACATATTTTATTGGGTCTCCGATGCTTGTTTCTATGTGTTACATACTTTTGGATTTTGCACATTTCCATTAGCTCCGCATTGCTCTTTTTTATGGCAAAGGGGCTAACAAGTAAGAAATCTTTCGACACAGCGACACAAGAACTTTGTCGATTAACCAAACACAAACAGACACACACATACAAAACTTGCAAGCCCGGATTCTTACACACACACATCGACGCAACACAGATAAAACAACTAGAGAGGAGAGCTGATGACTCTCAGTAATATTTAAAGAGGAATCAGAACAGAATTTCAACCAACAACTTGGACGAATAATTTTGGCTTGAAGTAATTTGTCAATTTTACACCTTTTGCTGATTTCCAACTGCCCAATGGTGACCCTAGTCTTTGGTATCCTTTTAATAAACCAATCGGAATAAAATTTTAAAGTATTTATCAAGTCTGCCTTATCCAAATCATCCAGTTCAATATTAGATTCTATAACATCTTTATAATCGGAAATTTTAAACGATTCTGCCCTATGTCTTGACTTATATTAACCTGCATAGGAAAAAGATTCCTATGTCTAACGATGTTAAGGACTAAGCGATCGTTGACTTATGTTAACTACTCCCTTCAAGTTTAAGGCCGCCCTCGGCCGACCTTAATCCGGAGCATGACCTCCGTTAGTTGCTTAGTGGCCTTTGTTTTTTTCCTAGTTGCTGACAAATTATACTGGCACAAGTAACCGTGCAGCATATCGCTCCGGTTGTCATTGCTTCGTATCCTGCTTTTCCCAGACTGACTTCCTTCTTAAAGTTGCCTCCACATTACTTTCAGTTATGCGTGCTGAAAGTAAGTGAGCCTGAGAATATCTCGGCTGGTGGTGATATTTAGAAAGGAGGTGATTCACCATCCCAGGCACCCTTTTCTGCACTTCTGCCGCTTTATCATTAATGCCTATTACTCCGTCGTCCACCTGTGCATTTGGCTTCGAGTTACTTGTTTGCGCCTCGTAATGTGCTAGGCTTCCTGCAAGCATCCCCCTAGTACATGAGCTTCTTGGTGACAGCCGAGAGAATGTGGCCCCTGGTGAAGCGGTGCAGCTTCTAAGGGCGTATGTTTCGCCCCCACACTCCGCTATAACGTTGTACACTAGTCGTCGTGTGAAATTTTTGTTGAGAACCCGGAAACGTGCAATTTTCCTCCAGGCAAACACAATATAGGGAAGCTTAATAATAAAAACGAAAGTGTTATCGGATTAAAGCACGGCCGATACGGACATAAGATCTCCAATTGGTGTGTTAGTGGGCTCCTCTAGCGAAACTGTCTTCAAGTCTGCATGATATAAACTGTTCGGACTCACGGTATTTGCCCTTGCAAGCGTTACAGTGTTCATTAAGTTCTGCGATTCTAGAATCAACATTATGTACGTAAGCCAGCAGTATTAGAGAAAGGTGTTCCGTATTAGCTTGCGAATTTTTGCTCGAAAATTGTATTGACCTTTATAGACTTTAGTGTTGGTTTCTATTTTTCGATCGTTTAAATCTACTTACTGCCATTCTGTGAATTTAATTTTGTTTGTTTAAGGACGGATTGAGGGCATTTCTTTTAGAAGGTCATTTCGAGTTGTCCTTGTGGACCACCCTCCCTAAATGAGGACCGTGGTCCCCAGGTCTGCTTCTACGATTTTCTAGTCGCACAAGGGTATGAGCTTGTTGCCAAGCCTTTGATTTTTGGCCTGTGAATCCGTCTGCTATCAATATCTCTCTTGCTGACGATACTTTGCCATTTGTGTGCTTCCGGTCTCCATCTTCTAGGTTCCTTGCGCAGTTTGTCGCAAATGCATATCTCTCGTGATTTGATTCAATATCTTGCGCTAGAGCTAAATCAGAGGGTAAGTATTTGGGTTTGGCTGCAAAGAGGACGTCAGTGAGAAAAATGAAAACTCACGGAATTTTTCACAAAGAGCCTTTGCCATGGTTGGTTCGTAAGACATTTTAACCTTCTTGGTAAATAGAGTGAGCTTCTTCCCTACTTCGTCGTAGTACAGTGATAGAGATATATTGATATATATATATGTATATTTATATACCCAATTCTTGTTCTATGTCATGTATCGGGCGTTTGTTACCGTATGTGAAATAAAGGCGACTTATAATATTGTTAAAATTTAATACACTGCTAAACGAAGCCAATACCGCATCAGCAGGAACTCTGATTAAAATGGCCTGATAATAACGCGAAGTGTTATTATAAGGTTTGAAAATATCATAAGCAGCTAGTGCCGCCTGCCTCCAAAATACATAAGACCCCTGTACGCCGACAAATTCAGGTAAACTTTTGATGACATCGAGTGGGTCATCACAGCGTATGTCATCATTTATTCCTATTGGAGTGTAAACCTGCACCTCAGGCGCAGAAATATGTGTGGCCGCAACTTGTTCCGATATCTGGTTACTTTTTTGTAACAGTTCTTTTTGTTGAGTCGCATCCGCTTGTTCGGCCAATGCACTACTAACAGCCGCATGTACTATTGCCTTAGCTGTTAGGCGTCCAGGTTATTGGAAGCCTGGTTCGTGGCTTGGCGGTGAAACTTGAATGCGATAATCATAATCAGAGTCTGAATCGCAAAAGCGTGGGCGGAGCTCTGTGTTGGGTAAACGAAAAGGTCATGGGCTCTGTGTTGAAAAAAAATTCATAAAGTTCGTGTGTTGAAAAAACGAAAAGCTCATGTGTTGAAAGAGAAAAAGAAACAAAAAATTCTTAAGCCTTAGTATGAGATTATACTTGCTCAACGTATGGCAGAAAGTAAATGAACGATAACGAACGACAGATAGCAAGCAAACTATAACGGGACTTCCACGATTAATGGGATTAGCGAGAGATAAGGCGAGCAAATTATTATTGATGCAATGAAACTAAATTACTCGAGTTTCTATACTTTATTCACGTCAGTCACAAGTTAATGGTGGATTTAGATTCTCTCCTATCTTATTTTATTTCAGAGATTCACAATATGGATCAAAAACGGTCTATTTATGATGTGTGCAAAAAAGAAATTCAATCGGTTGAAAATTGTGCTTAATAATCGTTTTTTTTTAATGCGTGGGTCAGGGGAATAATTTCAAATATCTAAAACTAACTCGTATAGCTTACGAAAATATCGAATCTAGACTTCAAATTTGGTTGCTTAAGCTCTTATTGTCTCTAAGGAACAGGCGTTCATAGGGATGGACAGACATACGGACAGGGCTTCATCAATTCAACTAGTCGTCCTTGCCAACGATTTGCAGTCTCCATTATAACAGCGAAGTGGTCACGCAGAAACGTACCATTTGGTTCTTCTAGCAATAGCCTGGATTGCTAAACTCAAGTCTATTATAGAATTTCGACCAGCACTGCAATACATGTTATTATAGCCGATGTTTAGTAGACAAAGGTTGAGTGTAACAAATGCATTTAGTATTGATGCGTGGACGATATTTTGTATAATAGCCTCGTATGCTTGGGGCTATACAGCAGCTATATAAAGTGACTCCGTCACAATCCGCTCCGGCATACCTCCTACCTGTAGCTCTGCGTGTTAGCTGGCCCGGTGATTGGCCACAGCTCCAAATAGCAGCATTCCTTTCAGGATTGGCATGTCAGTTGCCCTTTTGCTTGGCTGCATATTGCCCGCATAGTATGGCAATGTCTATGGTTCCATCCTGAACCATATGTTCCATATGTTCAGATCTCGATCGGCTCTACAATGATTTAGGTTAAGTTGCAGGAACTTAAGCAGTTTTTTTTAATTTTTCAAGACTTAACGTACTCACGTCACAAAATAGAATGTGTTACCGATTTGCCTTTGATGTGATTCTGCAGCACCTACAGTTTGACCGTACCTGCAGCAAGTTCCTTGTGGCACGGGATACTTGCGCATATTTATAACTTTTGCTTCTTAATTTGATTTAATCGTAAGCGAGGCAATTTACGTGCTTCCGTACGCTATCCTCATTTTGGATACTGCCTCTGTAGCGATGTCTAGTTTCGCGGATTTTACGTTTATCACCTCTTGGTACGTGGTGTCATCTTCAATGTCATGCACCTCGATTAGCACCGTTCCTTGTATTAATTTAACATCCGCCTTGCCAGCAAGTTAGTCTTTTATTGCGTTGTGTACTTGAACACATGCGGAACAGAAGGTCACCAGATGCCGTCTTCCTGATATTCCGTACGCTGTCCTTGAGGTTTTGCATCGTCATGGGGGCCGTCGGGACCAGCTTGAGCGTTTCCGCGTATGATGTACCATCTGAGCATTTTACGATGATAGCATCTGGTCTACTGGATTTTTTCTTGTCCGTTATTTATGGACAAGGATCTTGAAAAGAACACTTCTTTTATTTTCTCCATTCTCTTTGATGGTCTTCGAGCAGTTACTTTCGTTTTTATTTTTGTTTACCTTACGAATGCGCTCACGACTGTCCTTGTTGAGGATACGTGGCGTACCATCGGCCTTGACACGCTTTTTCAATGTGTTAAAGGCAATGGTCAGCAGCTTAGTAGGCTTCGTCCATTTTGTTTGCTTATTGTGTTTCCCCGAGGTTACTGCCGTTGAAGTAAAGTGTACTATTTCTAGTTAGCCTCTTTGCTCACTTTTTAGCCCCTTTGCATTTTTGTAAAAAAGAAGCAAAGCGAAGCTATTGGAAATGTGCAAAATCGAAAAGTATGTAACACATAGAAATAATCATCGGAGACCCCATAAAGTATATATATTCTGAATCAGGACGACAAGACGAGTTCATCTAGCCCTGTCCGTCTGTCTATCCGTCCGTCTGTCCGTCTGTATGAACGCCTGTTTCTCAGAGACTATAAGAGCTAGAGTAACCAAACTTGAAATCTAGATTCGTTATGTTCGTAGGTTATACGAGTTTGTTTTTGATTTTTGAATTTCCTCCCCTGACCACCGCAATTCGAAAAAATCGATTATTAAGCACAATTTTCAACCGATCAAAATTCTTTTTGGCACACGTACTTATAAGACCATTCCTGATCTACGTTTAGATTGAACAATAAACACGGAAGTTATACAACATTAGACACCGCGCTATACAGCGCGGGCAGCTAAAAGGCGCAATGGCTAAGTACGTGCAGAACTGTGTGTATGTGTGTGTATAGCTGTATATGTAGGCTAAGGGGCTCTCGTAGTCGGGTACACTTGACTACAGACTTCTTACTTGTTGCACTTGCGTTTGGTTTGTGCTCGTCTTAATACGTTGGTGGTTTTTGATCCTGGTTAGCTCTATTGCTAATCGATTTCTGTGTCGCTCCAGTCTATCGTTGTACCGGCTGGAATGGTTGTTAATATGCTCAAAAACCGTCGAAAACTTGAGGTCCTGATGTAGTACTGTGTTTCTAACGTACCGCTCGCAGCCGGTGATCAATCTTGGGATTCGGTTTTGAGAAACTTGTAATCGCTTTATCTGACTGTTACTGATCAGCCCCCATATTTGGCATCCATACGTCCAAATAGGCACAATGACTTGTTTATAGATGACCACCTTGTTTGGCAGTCACAGTTTGCTGCGAGGGTTGAGCAGCCAGTAATGCTTAGTCACAGCAGCCTTATTGCGATTCTTTACCACAGTCACATGCTCAGGAAACGTGAGCCTCTTATCTAGAGTCACCCCTAGATATTTAGCTGAAGTGTGATTGGAGCTCCATCGATTAAAACATCAGAGTGTATATTTCGTCGCAGCGTGTAACAAACATTGATACAATTTTACACTATTAATGTCTGTATTTCAGCGTCTTGGCTACTGAGCAAATTTTAAGGTGTATTATTGGATGACGTCAGTTGCTTCATGTTCGCAGGACGACCTATATGTGACACAGACGTCATCTGCAAGAGTGGCAACCATGCATTTTTCAAAGAGCAAGCATCCTACTATGGCATGTCGTGCGTGTATAGGCAGTACAGCAGTGGACCCAATACACTTCCCTGCGGAACACCACTTGCCACGGAAATCTCCTCTTTCCAAATAGCAGCGCACTAATAGATAATAATATTATATATTTATTGATAATAAATAATAGATAATATTGCGATGGTAGCGTGATTTTAATTTTGGACAGCAGGCCAGTGTGCCATACGCGATTAAACGCCTCTCTGATGTCCAATAAAAGCGCATTGCAGTATTCCTTATTGTCGAATGCAACCAGTATTTGATCGACAACCCGATGGAGTTGATCGACAGTACCGTGCTCAGCCCGAAACCCGAACTGGTGGTAACAGCAAAACAAGAACTGCCCTCTACAGCTGGCTTTGCGGTATTTCCCTACCTTTTATTTCCCTAACCTGGCTGCTGGTTAGGTTACCCTATTGCAGTTGTTGTTGCTGACTGAATTGGCTAACTTCTCTAGCGATATAAGCTTGATGGCTGGTATTCGGTAGCTCGTCCGAATAATTAGTGGAAGTATTTTCGACTATCATATCATCTGAGAGTTGGGACAAGGCCAAGACGGTTGGAGCTACCATATCACTTCATTTATACCACCATTTTAAAAGCGTCACCAACGAATATTTTAGTTGGTATTTTCACAGTTTTCTGTGATTTTTTTGGATATGTCCTGATTTCATAATGCCAAAAAGTATGAACCGAAATCAGAAATATTCAGGACAAAACCCTTGCAACTGCAAGCAAATAGCTGATTTCCAAACAGTTGTTTGCCTGCCAGTTAAACGCAAATTGGGCAGCTAATTTCCAAATATTTCATTTTAGTTTTATACAGATAAATGTCACTAATTTTTGCAATTTCACTTCAAGTTGTCTCACTATTTTGGACTTGTCTTTATTAATTCTCACAATTTGGATTATTCGCCGGGATAACTTTATATATGGGTGCACACTATATCGAAGTTGTCTCACTTAGCATTTAGACCAGCCGCCGTTTATAACGAATGGGGCTGCCTAAAGGTAAGCAGTAGTTTACTAATATATATTATTAATATTATGGAAAATTGCAACAATTTCCACTGAACAGCGCGTTCGTAGGCTTGACTGATAACCACCCATGATCTTGACATTTTAATTGTGTATATGTTTTTTTTTAGCCCTTTTGCCATAAAAAAGAAAAAAACGGAGCTAATGGAAATGTGCAAAATCCAAAAGTATGTAACACATAGAAATAATGATCGGAGACCCCATAAAGTATATAAATTTTTGATCAGGACGACAAGACGAGTTGAGTAGCCATGTCCGTCTGTCCATCTGTCCGTCCATCCGTCTGTCCGTCCGTATGCACGCCTGTTTTTCCGAGACTTTAAAAGCTAGAGCAATCAAATTTTAAATCTAGATTTCTTATACGTATGCTATACGAGTTTGTATTAGATATTTGAATTTCTCTCCCTGACACCCACAATTCGCAGTTAAGTACAATTTTCAACCGATTTAATTTCTTTTTGGCACACATATTAATAATTAATTAATAAGACCAATCCTGATATACATTGAAAATTTCATTAAGATTGAACAATAAATACGGATTTTATACAACATTAAGTATCGCGCAATAGAGCGCGGGAGCTAAAAGGCGCGCGCAATGCCTAGGTACGTGTACAACTGTGTATATGTGTGAGTAAGTGTGTATGGCTGTATATGTAGGCAAAGGGGCTCTCGTACCCGGGTCAACTCGACTATAAATTTCTTTATTTATTGTTATTTGGTCTTCACACCCCCACGAGGGAACAGACTACTGCACAAGCTCCATCCACGCGTTTCTATCTTGTGCGCGCGTCATCCAGGACTTCCGTTACTTGGTCACGCCACCGTAGGTCCGGGGTCTTCTCCTTCTACGTTGTTCACCAGCTACCAAATCAAACACCCTACGAGCTGGAGCTTGTTCTTCCATACGGGCGACACGACCTAGCCACCGAAGTCCCATAATGTGAATTCGCTTCACCACATTAATGTCCCCATCGAGCTTATACAGCTCGTCACTCCATCTGATGAGATATTCACCGTTAACGTTTTTAAGGCCATATATCTTCTGGAGGATTTTTCTCTCAAACACTCCAAGAGCAGCTGCATCCATTTGTGTAACTGTCCGGGCTTCTGCTCCATAGAAAGGCACTGGAAGGATGAGCGTCTAGTAGGACCTGTTGGCAGTTGTAAAGTTTTGATCTCTAAGCTAACATTATTATCGCCCGTCATGGTGTAGCCGAGGAAAGCAAATTCACTTACGGCCCCAAAGCTATAGCCTGCCAGTCGAAAGTCAAGGCGTCGTGATTCTCTGCTGGAGCATGACATAAACTTTGCTTTTACCACATTTACATGAAGCCCCACTTTAGCCGATTCGTTTTTAATAGCGCCAAAGGCTCCCGTCACATCTCGCTTGGCATGCCAAATAATGTTGATACTACCAGCGTAACCAAGCAGCTGGACACATCTGTTCGTCAGAATCGTGCAACTCCGATGTACGCCAGCCATCCTTATGATACTTTTCATCAGTAAATTGAAAAGCACACAAGACAGCGAGTCACCTTGTCTGAGACCACACTTGGTATTAAAGGTTTCGGAATGGTCACTTCCTACCTTGACAGAGCTCTTAGTGTTGCTCAATGTCATTCTGCAAAGCCGTATTAGCTTCGCAGGAATACCAAGCTCAGACTTGGCAGCATACAAGCGATCCCGCCGTGGGCTATTAAAAGCGGCCTTGTAGTCGACAAAAAGGTGGTAAGTGTCGATCTGGCTCTCATGCGACTTCTCCAGGATCTGGCGCAGTGTTTATAAGTGGTCAACGGTGGACCTGTCAGCTCTGAAACCACACTGATAAGGTCCACTTAGTGCTTTAGCAAATGGTTTCAGTCTTTCAAACAATAAGCTCGTCAGAACCTCTTATGCAACTGTCCGTAGGCTGATGCCACAGTAATTTGCCCGTAGCGTGGCATCACCCTTCTTTAGGACAGATCAAGCTAAGGTTCCAATCATCGGGTATGCTATCCACAAGCCATACATTGCATAGGAGTTTGTGCACATACATTACCAACTCTTTGCCTCCTGCCTTAAGCAATTCAGCTGACAAGCCATCAGCACCTGCTGCGTTATTGTTCTTGAGCCGCTGTATTGCGGCTTCGACTTCATCATGGGTAGGGGTCGGTATATCAACTTCATCGTTGATTGGGGTTTGTGGATCACTTTCTCCTGTGTTAACATACAAGTTATCGCCCTCCAAAAGTCTTGAGAAGTGATCTCTCCATAACTTTAGCGTGACCGTTGCTTCTGTGACCAGGATTCCGTCTTCATCTGTGCAGATCAGCCGTCCAGCTTTATATCCTTGGGTAAATCGCTTCACCCTCGGGCATCATTCCTGCTTCTACTACACTTCATTCTCTCACACTCCAGCTTTTCAAACTCTCTTTTCTTGCGTTTAAAAAGGCGCTTCTCCTCCCTTCTCGTGGACCCGTACTGTCTGGGTAGCTACAGATTGAAGTGTTCGTCTATACGACGCGGCCTTCGCTCTAGTTGTTTCCCGGCACTCTTGGTCGTACCATGGATTCCTTGTAGGGGGACGTTTGAATCCAAGTACTTCCTCCGCCGAAGCTCGTAGAGAGTGCGATATGTGCGCCCACATATCACTCGAATTTTCAGGCCTCGAGATTGTTTGCCTAAGTAGGTCGGAGAGTCGTGAGGAGAATTCACCCTTCGTCCATTGTGATTGCAGCTTTCCGATGTCCAGCTTTCTTGACATACTTCGACGTGCGATTTTCGCTACACATAGCCGTTCGCGAGCCTTGGCTGCAACAAGGTAATGGTCTGACTCTATATTAGGATCCCGACAAGTTCGCACATCAAGTATGTTAGACGCATGCCTTGCATCGATCTAATTACGAGTCAGTCGATCAGGGGACAGCCAGGGCCTGTGCGATGTGGGACCTTACTCGCTCGCATTTCAGGTGCCTTCGCGCTAGAATACAGTCTTTTCGTGTAGAAGCAATTGCTTCCGACCGCCGGTAGACCTGTTCCGGTTGATCCCTCTGCTGTTCTTTCTGACCATTGATGCTTCGCATGCAATTCTTAATGTGCGTACTACGCTCTTCGCATGTTGGTCGGCTTTCGTGTGGGTAGTGTGTCCACGGGTTGGACTAGCATCCGCTCATCCAAGCTGGGGCCCAACTGTTAAACCTAGGTTGCCCACTAATTTGCGTGCGCTCTTCGTAGGTGCAGACTAGACTGCTAAAGGTGTGTCAGTTGCCAGGTTGAGCAATGTTTAACACGTTTAACATCGCTAACGCATCCAGCAAGATTCTAACCTTCGGGATAGTCCGCGAACTCCCCCACTCTACTGCCCAGGCGTTGAAATCGCTCGCAATAAGTACTGGAACCGTCCCATCCCATCACTTATAATGTCGTCTACTAGTTCCGCGAACTCCATTGTGGAAGTACTGGACGCTATTTAGCAACTGTATACGTAGATGAATTGAATTGAATTTCTTGGCCGGTTGTCCGCAACTCCACAGTGCTGCTCCTACACTTGGGCTTGGCGCCCAGCTCCCGTCTAGCCGTGGCTTGTAGGGCTCGTTCAAAATGGCCAGGTCCGCGTCCAGCTCACCCCTGACCCCCGCAAAACGAAAAACACAAATATTAATTATTATTCTTGGCATACGTAATATTTAGACCATTGTTGATCTACTTTATTTATTTATTTATTTATTTATTTAATGTCAACTATGAGCAGTCGACCAAAAATTTTGGTACAAAATTGAAATAAAATAAAAGTTAAAGATTAAAAATATATATATATATATGTATATATATATATATTTAAATTTAAATTTTAAATTTTTAATTTAATCTTTAAGTCTTAAGCTGGGAATATTAAAATTGAATTAAAAATGATCCAACATTTGTTGCACAGAATTGGGAAAACCCAGAAAAAGTGATCAATTAGATCATCAGTATTAGTAACGATGTTAATTATTATTAGTTAAAAAGTTAAGAATTAAATTTTTGTTAGTTTCTAAGGGTAATTCCATACTGATAACTTTGTAGAGCTTGTTATAGTCAGAACAGAGTACCCTGAAAGGTTCATGCAATAAGTAATTAGTGGTACATGTGTTAAGAAAGATTGGGTTAAAGTTTCGCGAAAATCTAGAAGGAACACGAATATTAATATTACTTAATAAAACACTAGAATCTACTAATCCTAAAAGCAATTTGTGTAGGAACATAACTCCAAGCATAATACGGCTATTAGTAAGGGATGGAAGATTAATTAGTAATAGTCTACTTGCGTACGAAGGAAGATCCGTACCAGGAGCCCAGTTAAAAGCCCGAAGAGCAAAGAGAAGAAAATTTTTCTGTACAGACTCAATTTTATCTTGATGTACTGAATATTGTGGTGATCAAACACGAGATCCATATTCTAAGATAGGTCGGACAATGGCAGTATAAAGAATTTTAGTTATATAGGGGTCATCAAATTCTTTGGACCATCTTTTCACGAATCCAAGAGTTTGAGTAGCCTTATTTACAGTGAGAGCAACATGGGCATTAAAATTTAACTTATGGTCAAGTAAAATTCCTAAGTCCATGACATTCTCTAATCTGTCAAGTGTATACTGACCGAGAGAGTAATTAGATATAAATTTAATATATGAATTTCGTTAAGATTGGAGAAAAAACACGGAAGTTATACAACATTAGGTATTGTGTTATACAGCGCGGGGAGGCTAAAAGAGCGCGCGAAATAGGTTAAACTGCGTGTAGAATATGTATATGTATATGTGACTGTATTACATTTATTACTTGTTATCATGTAATACATAATATTAATTTTTATTAAGAAACCATGCGGGAGGTAATATTTTAAAGGCAAGAGCATTTTCGGTAAAGTACCGCATTTTAACAATATCGTTGGCTTTCTTTATATTTTATGAGACGGGGAATTGTCATTAGCCCTTTTGCTATAAAAAAAGAGCAAAGCGGACCTAATGGAAATGTGCAAAATCCAAATGTATGTAACATATAGAAATAATCATCGGAGACTCCATAAAGTATATATATTCTTGATTATGAGGATTTCTGAGTCGATCTAGCCATTTCCGTCTTTCCGCCTGTTCGTCTGTCCATCCGTCCGTCTGTCCATCCGTCCGTCTGTCCATCCGTCTGTCTGTATGAACGCGTGTTTCTCAGAGATTTTGAGAGTTAGACCAACCAAATTTTTGAGTTTCCTCCCCTGACCCCCGCAATACGAAAAGAACGATTATTAAGCACAGTTTTGAACCGATCAAATTTCTTTTTAAGAAATAGTATTTTGTGAATCTCGTTAAAATTCAACAAAAAACTCAGAAGTAATACATCATTAAAAACGGTGGTATAGAGAGCGGAGGGTTAAGTAGTGTGCGCAAGACTAACCTTCGTTGTGTATAGACGTACTTTTGTGCTCTTCATATTTAATATTTAATTATTGTGTTTTTGAATTATATTAATATTAAATATTTCATAACTAATCTAATTTGAATAAATTAACTTAGTTTCGTTCCGTGTTGGTGCTATTTAACGTGCTTATCTATTATTTTCTTTTTGTGACTAATATTTTATTTGTGCTTGTGCTTCAATTGTCTCTCTATATTTTGTTTTTGTTTTCATTTTTGGTCTTATTATTTGTTTTTGGTTGCAGCTGTGCTGTGGTAAGTTTTATTTATTTCGGTACTTTTTCATTGCTCTTTGTGCATATTCACCTTACTTTATTGGTGGTGAAGGCGATCTTTCATTTACTAGTTGTTGTTAGTGTGATCTGTTTACACTTTCGGCAGCTGTAGAGATAATCTTCCGTTAGCTAGCTTAATTTTTGTTTTTGTGGTATTATTGTTATCTTATCTTCTCTTTTGTTTTTTTTTTCGTGAGCAGTACACTATTTTACTCGAGTTCACCGACTTTATAACTATGTTTGTCTGCTGTGCAAAAAATTGCAAATGTCCTTCTGACATCAAAGCTGATTTAATTGATTGTTGGCTGTGTGACAACGTCATACATACTAAGTGTGTCGGTTACACAAGCAGAATTAAAGACCTGATTAGTAATAAGTCCGGTCTTAGGTGGTGTTGCGAGTCTTGTCGCGAAGCTGAAATGAACTTTCAAAAGTTCGTGAGACAGACATGGCGCGGTTTTGAGACCCTAAGAGCAGCCTTTAATAAACTGCATGGGGATTTTAAAAATTTGGATGATAATTTTAATAATTTAAAATTATCATCCCAATCGTCTGAGCCGACGATAGATATACCTTGTTCTTCTGGCTCAATAACTTTGCCGACCCCAATTATATGTCCGTTATCACCAGCAGCTGTAGTGAATTATAATTCAGTACAGTTGATGAGTTTTTGTTCCCCAATTCCCACTGAAAATAATAATGTGGATAGCTCCAATAGTGTTAGTATGACCTCGCAGGTGCTACCTATTAACAATCCCATTAATAATCCACCTCAAACGGTGAGATTACCTCCTGAGGCTAACACTTCCATTAAGCCCCTGTCTGTTGTTCCGTATAGGAAGCAAATTTTCGTATCGAGGCTATCGCCGGATACTTCGATTGATGATGTAAGCTCTTACATCCAATCGAATTTGAAATTGTCCGATTTAGATTTTAAAAAATTAAATATTTCGGTGAGAAAATTTGATTTTAATTATACCAGGGAAATATCGTCTTTTAAAATTAGTATCTCGGCTGATACTTTTAACACAGTTTGTTGCAAAACTTTCTGGCCCAATGATCTAATTATAAAGAGTTTGTTCCCAAAAACCGAAATCGGCCTCCAATTGTACTGCCACGAAATGCTAATGGCGTTTCATCTTCTCTCTCTTCAAAAAACTAATAACGTCCCTTCTTATTACTTACTAAAATGTTAGAGGTCTAAAATCGAAATTATCTAAGCTTTATTTACATAGTTTCTCTTTTGACTCTAACATATTTGTCTTTACTGAAACTTGGTTAAAGCCGGATATTGCTGACTTATCTATTTTGTCAAATAGATACACTTGTTACAGACAAGACCGTTCACTTCGCCCTGGTGGTGGCGTACTTATTGCTGTTCGCTGTAGTCTTTTATCTCAGCCAATAGTCATTGACAGTTCTTCTAATATTGAATTTACTGCTGTAAAAATCAATATTAATAATATCAACCTATTTGTAACTTGTTCCTACATTCCGCCTAATTCTGATTCTGCAATTTATCTCAAACATTTGTCCGTTATCCGTTCTATCTCGTCCGAGCTTTCTAACAATGATTACTTGCTTGTTTTTGGTGATTTTAATCTGCCAAATTTTTGCATTTTATAATGTTTTGGATAAACTTTTTAATAGTTGCGTTCCTTTGGTGCTCCAAAAGAGGACGAATATACCTCCATCGTTCTCCAAGGAATTAGCTATGCTTAAAAATATGAAATCCTGATATTATAAACGATTTAAGTCTACAAGAACACTTACCGATTTATCTCGGTACTTATCTGCCAGAACAAACTTTATCTCATGCAATACGCTTTGTTATAATAATTACCTAGGGCGCTGCCGATTACAATTTCGGCAAAATCCTAAGCAATTTTTTAACTTTGTTAACAATAAGCGTAAGGCATCTACTTTACCTAATTCTGTTAGGTTTGATGGAATGACAGCAAACTCTGATCAGGCGGCAGCCGATTTATTTGCAGATTTCTTTCAATCTACGTATTCATCCACTAGTTTGACTCGTGATAGTTACTATCCGTATAGGCTAAATACTTCTAGCTGCATTTATAATCCCGTTATCCTCGAAAATTCGCTATATAGCGAACTTAATATAATTAAACCAATTTATTCCCCCGGGCCCGATGGAGTTCCCGCATGTGTTCGTAAATACTGTGCTGGTTCTCTATGTAAGCCTTTATTTAAATTATTTGAGTTGTCTGTTAGTTCCAGTTCATTCCCAACCATTTGGAAGGAATCATATATAATTCCTCTCCATAAGAATGGTTCAATGTCTGATATTAAGAAATATAGGGGTGTTTCCAAGTTGTCTGCTATTCCTAAAGTGCTAGAGAAATTGATAACGTCTCAGCTACAGCACTTTTGTAGTTCGATTATTTCACCTAGCCAACATGGTTTTATGAAATCTCGATCTACAACCACTAACTTACTTGAATTTAGTTCCTCTGTTATTAAAGGATTTCGGAATAATATGCAGACTGATGTTATTTACACGGATTTCAGTAAGGCTTTTGACTCCGTAAATCACTCTCTCTTGATTACTAAGTTGAGTTTGATTGGATTTCCTCAAGACCTTCTTAACTGGATCGACGATTACCTTGGATCGCGAATACAACGCGTAATGTTTAAATCATCATTATCTAAGTCCGTATATGTTTCATCTGGTGTCCCCCAGGGCAGTCATCTAGGTCCGTTACTTTTTAATCTTTTTATAAATGATCTTCCTCAAGTTTTCTCCAATTGTAACATACTAATGTATGCCGATGATGTGAAGTTATATGTTACTTATAATGACATAATAGTTTCTCATTTATTGCAGTCGGAACTAGACCTATTTTATGTCTGGTGTAAATGTAATTTATTACATCTTAATTGCTCTAAATGTAAATCTATGTCATTTTATAGAGGATCACCTCTTATATCTAATTACTCTCTCGGTCAGTATACACTTGACAGATTAGAGAATGTCATGGACTTAGGAATTTTACTTGACCATAAGTTAAATTTTAATGCCCATGTTGCTCTCACTGTAAATAAGGCTACTCAAACTCTTGGATTCGTGAAAAGATGGTCCAAAGAATTTGATGACCCCTATATAACTAAAATTCTTTATACTGCCATTGTCCGACCTATCTTAGAATATGGATCTTGTGTTTGATCACCACAATATTCAGTACATCAAGATAAAATTGAGTCTGTACAGAAAAATTTTCTTCTCTTTGCTCTTCGGGCTTTTAACTGGGCTCCTGGTACGGATCTTCCTTCGTACGCAAGTAGACTATTACTAATTAATCTTCCATCCCTTACTAATAGCCGTATTATGCTTGGAGTTATGTTCCTACACAAATTGCTTTTAGGATTAGTAGATTCTAGTGTTTTATTAAGTAATATTAATATTCGTGTTCCTCCTAGATTTTCGTTAAACTTTAACCCAATCTTTCTTAACACATGTACCACTAATTACTTATTGCATGAACCTTTCAGGGTACTCTGTTCTGACTATAACAAGCTCTACAAAGTTATCAGTACGGAATTACCCTTAGAAACTAACAAAAATTTAATTCTTATTAACTAATAATAATTAACATCGTTACTAATACTGATGATCTAATTGGGTTTTCCCAATTCTGTGCAACAAATGTTGGATCATTTTTAATTCAATTTTAATACTCCCAGCTTAAGACTTAAAGCTTAAAACTTAAATTAAAAATTTAAAATTTAAATTTAAATATATATATATATATATATATATATATATATATATATATATATATATATATATAATCTTTAACTTTAATTTTATTTCAATTCTGTACCAAAATTTTTGGTTGACATTAAATAAATAAATAAATAAATAAATAAAATAAGAGCTAGAGCAACCAAATTTGCAATCTGGATTTGTTTTGTTTGCCTTAGATTTTTGAATTTCGTCCCCTGACCCCCCCCAATTCGAAAAAATCGATAATTAAGCACAATTTTTAACCGATTGAATTTTTTTGCAAACATCATAAGTAGACCATTATTGATCTGCATTGTGAAATTTGTTGAGATTGAACAATAAACACGGAAGTTATACAACATTAAGTATCGCGGAATAGAGCGCGGGAGCCAAAAGGCGCGCGCAATGGCTAAGTTCGTGTATAACTGTGTATATGTGTGAGTCAATGGCTGTATATATAGGCAAAGCGGCTCTCGTATTCGGGTAAACTTGACTACACATTTCGTACTTGTTTTGGATTTAAATAAATGGAAGACGCTCTGTTTTTAGTTTCATAGCTGCTGAAGTGCGTGTTTCCATCAAATGACTTGGGCTTTATGTGGTACCCTTTTTGTATTCGGTAGGCAATACATTTGATGCACCGGGCTACCTGATTGTTCAGGCACCCTGATTTCCAGTTAACAGCAAACTTTTCAAGCTTAGTTTCAAATATATTCCAATTGGCGGGTTCGGTCTGATAATTGTGAAGGGATGGGGAATTGTCTGGGCTAAATTGGTAAAGAGAGAGAGACGGTGATTGGGAAATAAAAACTACCATGGGGCTGTTCCAGAATAGGCCAGCTACACCTGTGCACAATTTGTGGAGATATTAAGGAAATATCCACATGGGTTAGGGAACTGTGAGTTGGGTGGGAGATAATAGGGTTATTCTGCGGGATTTGCTTTGGTGGAAGCCCCAAGCGTTTAAATCTCCAATTATTATCATTGGTTCAGTTACTAGATTTTGTGCTCTAGAGATTTTGCTGTGGGTAAAACCTTGGGTAGGGGAAATATATATATTTGTAATGGAAAAATCGCAGGTATATTTTATTTGTATTGCGGAACAAGAAAATGTTACAGTTGATAACATTGTGTGTATCGGGGATGTGCTTTTTAACGAACACACTGATACCTTGCTTGGTCGTAGTATTTTGTAGGAGGTTGTAAGCTGTGTATGCCTTTGAGCAGGTGAATTTTTTATGATTGTAAGATAAATGGGGTTCTTGCAAACATAAAACATCAGTAGAGTAATCTTTTATTAGGATAGACAATCGTTGCAGTTGTTATAAATGACATAGATTTCTCATTGTTTTATATAAAAGGACATTGTAAGTGTGAAATATATGTTATATATTGCCAGAAAGGGAACATCATTGGTGATCTGACTAAGAGTCAAAATATTCCCTTTATGAATCTAAATCAGATATGTTTTGAAGGAGTTTATGATTGTTAAAATTATTTGTGTCATAGGTTTCGGTTGTTGTTGCTTTAGTAATATGCGTGCTCTCTCTGTTGTTGGTATTTTGGGTAAGAAGGCCAAGACGATGGTGTTCACCGTTATAGTTTGCACAAAGTGATGGAGCAGCCTTGTGGGAGGTGAGGGGACAAGTTACAATAAACATATGTAGTTGGGTAGTTAAAATTTTTTGCTGTGTGACCCCGAAATTGACAGTTCTTGTATTGGTTGCAATTAACCAAAAGCAAAATATTACCGTCTCATATTATTTTTTTTACCTTTTACATACTTTTTTACATAGAAAATGTGTAGTCGAGTGTACTCGACTAGGAGAGTCCATTTTCCTAAATACACAGCTATACACACAGTTCTACACGCAGTTAACGATCCAACGAGATACTTCATGATGTATAACTTCCGTGTTTTTTGTTTAACCTTAACGAGATTCACAATGTAAATCAAATGGTCTAAATATTATTTATCCCAAAAAATTCGATCGGCTAAAAATTGTGCTTAATAATAGTTTCTTATTGCGGGGGTCAGGAGGGAAATTCAAAAATCTATAACTAACTCATATAGCGTACGGAAGAGAAAATCTAGATTTTAAATTTGGTTGTTCTAGCTTTTATAGTCTGAAACACTGACGTTTATACAGACAGACAGGGCTAAATTGACTCAGCTAGTCGTTTTGATCAAGAATATACTTTATGATGTCTCAATGCAAATCACTACATATTTCCAGGAAACACCTGATATAGTTTTTAGGACAATAGCATAAATACAGTAGAGAAGTTAAATATTCTAGGAGAAACTATTGACTCTAAGCTTCTTTTCAACTACCATTGTAATAAACATAGAAAACAGTTGAATTCCCATTTTAACATCGTTAAAATTCTTACTTCAAAGTAAACCTGTATACACTTTAAATTATTATTATTTCACATCACTCAGGCCCTAATGCTTTCTAAGATCGAGCCATTCGTCGAGCTATAAATGCGTCTCAACCTCTCTAACTCTATGCATCTTAAAAGCATATGGATTTCACAGCATTCGAATCGAATTATCGAGTCAACAATGCAGATCATACCCAGGCTATACACGACACACAAAACACAGCTGCGAAAAGCTTTTCTGCGGCTATTCAAAGAAAAACGCAAGTATAGCTGTCGGCCTATCCTCAGGGTAGACCAAAGAAAGCTCCGACCCGAATGTCCCAGCTAGCTTGTTTTTCTTAATTATTAAGCTTAGTATTTAATACTAGACGTAATATTATAAATATATATATTTGATTCCGATCTCAAAACAAAGATACAGCAATGGTTTGCTATCGATAGGTACCGTCTTTTGTATGCAATATATCGATTTTGTTTGGAACAGGCGATGCTTCGTCGATATGTTTAAGGAAAAAAATTCTTACACACCATCAATAGCCATCGCACATAAAAAAAACGCCCATTAAATAAAAGTTGTTTCACCAAACACATATGTAAATCAAAAGGGGTATAATAAAATTATTAGGATAAAGGTTCACTCTCAAAGAACGGCCCTAGAATCATTCACAATATACGATAATACATTCCAACTTAAAACTGCTAGTGTAACCAAAGTGTAACGCAAAATATTTATCAATTATGAATTTCTTGGGCTTTGGCCAATCAGCCGAAATTGAAATTGTGTTTGATGGAGCAGAGACCAGAAAAACTGCTGAGGTCAAGGGGGAGGATGGCAAAGTGGAAAAGATGCTACTGTTTTACGATGGCGAAACAGTATCAGGCAAGGTAGGATTACGCCTATAGTACCTACTGGAACTTTGTCTGGATTGGAGACATTAAACTAAAATTTTTTTCTAACTGCCCTTATCCACATAAGATATATCCTCAAAAAAAAAACTGATATATGTATGTGCGTATGTAAATGTTTTTTTTTACAAATAATTTTAATGCTTATTTTATTCGTGGTTCTCGCGATATAATATTATTACATTTATCTGCGTGAATGTTAATTGAATATTAAAAAGTGAATAATATAAAGTAAAATATGAAAAAGTTTTAAAGATAAAACTATTTATTCATATTGTTTTTCAATTTATATATTTCTGTTTAGGTAAATGTGACGCTTAAAAAGCCGGGAAGCAAACTGGAACACCAGGGAATCAAAATTGAATTTATTGGACAAATAGAATTATATTATGATCGCGGAAATCATCATGAATTTAAATGCCTGGCAAAGGCGCTTGCACGTCCTGGCGATCTTATACAAAACAACAGTTATCCCTTTGATTTTCCGAATGTAGAAAAACAGTTTGAGGTATACGCTGGATCCAATGTAAGATTACGTTACTTTCTGCGCGCCACGATTGTGCGTAGAATTAGTGACATTACACGAGAGGTTGATATTGCGGTGCACACGCTTTGCAGTTATCCCGAAATGAATAATCCAATAAAAATGGAGGTAGGCATCGAGGACTGTTTACACATTGAGTTTGAATACAACAAGAGTAAATATCATTTAAAGGATACAATTATTGGAAAAATATACTTTTTGCTCGTTCGCATTAAAATTAAACATATGGAAATAGCAATAATAAAACGTGAATCCACCGGGACCGGTCCAAGCATCTTTAACGAGAATGAAACAATTGCTAAATATGAAATAATGGACGGTGCACCCGTTAAAGGTGAAAGCATACCTATACGCGTTTTTCTTGCCGGATATAACCTTACGCCGACCATGCGCGATATTAACAAGAAGTTCTCAGTGAAGTATTTTCTTAATTTGGTTTTGATGGATACAGAGGATCGGCGCTATTTTAAGCAACAAGAGATTACCCTATGGCGTAAAGCCGATATTCCACGATATCATGTTACACAACAGCAGCAGCAATCTCACCACCATCATCAACATGTGCCATTGCATGCTCCGCCGCATCTTGTAAGTGGTCCAGCAGCGCCCACCGTTGCCCATTCTCTTATTAACAGCACCATCGGAACAGCGGCTGGTACGTGTGAAAATCCTAATGAACTAGGAACTGAATCTAAAATGGGTTTGTTTACACGGGAAAGTCCCAATCAGGAGTTTAGCCAACAATCGCCACTGCCCAATTCTCCTGTGACGCCTGGGGGTGAGCGTATCGTAACAACGGGTAGTGGTACTGAACGGGAGCGTGGTAGGGGCGACGGCGCCGCTGCGGCCACAAGTGCATCACCCGTAGCCATGTTGTCAAGCACACCGCCACCACTTCCCAGTGGCGCAGAAGGTGGCATACAGTCTCCAGCGTTATCAGAGTCCAGACCAGCACACGCCACTGGTGATAGTAACATAAATTTGGACTTTATAGAAGAAAATAATGAAGTAGCACGAAAAGATCACGATGTGCTGACTGACATGACGCAACCATCGCCAGCTCCAAGACATGGTAAAAAAATCAACGCAGCGTTGATCAGTGCAGATTAGAAACGTAATGTGCAAAATAAAAATTTAGATTTTCACTATACAGAAACACTGGGATCTAAAGCAATACGTATATATTATTTATAACGTATATAAGTAACCATATAAAACAAGTAAGAAATCTGTAGTCAAGTGTACCAGACTACGATAACCCCTTTGCCTACATACAATCACGTACATGCAAATACACACATACTGTTGCGCGCCATTTAGCCCCCGCACTACATAACGTGATACTTAATAGTGAATAAATTCCGTGTTTTTATTCAATTGTAACGAAATTCACAACGCAGATCAAGAATAGTATAATAATTATCTGTGCCAAAAAGAAATTCAATCGGTTCAAAATTGTGTTTAATAATTATTTTTTTTCGTATTACGTGGGTCAGGGGCGGAAATTCAAAAATCGAAAACAAAGTCGTATAACATACGAAAGTAACAAATCTAGATACCAAGATTCAGATCGATTTAGCTTATTGTCATGATCAAGACTATGTATACTTTATGGGGTCTAAGATTATTATTTCAACTTGTTACATACTTTTCGATTTTGCACATTTCCATTAATTCCCTTTATGCCTTTTTTAAAAGCAAAGGGGCTAAACATATATGTATATGCAAACACATATATATATATGCATCTATTTTTTTAAAAGTTTATTTTAAATTGTTATAAAATGTGATGGTTACGCAACTTATCCACTAGCACGCAGATACGTATACAAGACACATCCAACACATCTACTTTATACAAAATAGAAGCTCACCTAATGCACTATCAAGTCTCTCATGTTTTTCTAAACTTCTATTAAAATTTTCAAACAAAAAGTATTAAGTTACTATTTTTGTGTTTCTTTAACCTACTAAGACGCCCAAATTCCTATGAATTCTCATTCTTTTGTTATAATTAGATTTTTCAATCAGAGATCCTATTACACTGTTAAAAACAAGAAAATTACAAAACAAATGCTTTCTGTACCCGACTACGAGAACTCCTTGCCTACAGACAGTGCCAAATACGCACAGTTCTACACGCACTTTGGGCTGTTGCGTGCGCCTTTTAGCCCCCGCGCTTTATATCACGATAATTTATGTTGTATTGTATTTTTGGTTCAATCTTAATGAAATTTACCACGTTGATCAAGAGTGATGTAATTATTATGAAAACAAAAAAAAAATTCGATCGGTTAAAAATTGTTTAATAATTCGTACGGGGGTCAGGAAGGAAATTTAAAAATCTAAAACAAAGTCTTATAGCATATGAAAATAACAAGTCTACATTTCAAATTTGGTTGCTCTAGCACGTATAGTCTCTGAGAAACAGGCGTTCAGACAAACGGACGGTAGGACAGGCGGACATGGCTAGATCGACTCGGCTAGTCGTCTTGATCAAGAATATATATACTTTATACGGTCTCAGATGACTATTGCTACCTGTTACACACTTTTGGATTTTGCACATTTCCATAAGCTCTCGTTATGCCTTTTTTTTATAGGCAAAGGGGATAAAACTACAACATTAAGGAATTAACGACTCTAAATACAGATTTAAATTTAATATTGGAGGATGTAACTTAATAATACCAAAGTTTTGTAGAGAGTGCCTAAAGAATATGTTACGCGCATGCTTACATGTGTACCTAAAATGCATATTAATATATACAAAAATATATATTTATCAAATTAATAATAAACAAAATTAATAAGACCACAAAATTTAATTACAGATGTAGTTAGACATCGATATTGATAGTCAACTTTCCTAATTAAGGGTCGTGCATATATTACGTAATGCTATTTTTACCGTTTTTAGACTCCCCCATTCCCCTTATTCGAACTTAATGTATGTTCGTATGACTTGACTGTCGATTTCTTCTGTATCTATCCAGTAAGCATCTTGTACACCAAAACAAAAATGTATTATAGAAAATGCATAGAAGCTCCTTCACCCGTCGTCCTGAAACTTTTTCGTGACGAATTTTCTTTGCTGTTTTCGCTTTTGCAAAGTGCATCAGACTCCTCTTTGTTTTTGACCTTATTGGTTACATGGCACATGCCACAAACTTAAAAAATCCTGTTAATAATTATTAATATTAGAATGAGAAACGGTTTAAGTACGTTGCAAGTTTGCAATGATAGTGATAAGGTTCAATATCTGGATAGTGTTTTATCATTTATTAAATGCTAACAATATTTAAGTTACACTATCAGTTACCTTTTTTCGAGTACATTTGTCGAATCGGATCATATTTATCACTTTGACGACGAAACTTAAGAGCCAACTGCAGTGGTAAAGGTCCAAATTATTGCGCATTTGCCTTCGTCACTAATCGCGAACTCCTCCCCCCTGCCACGTTAAGTTCTATATTCACAATCCTTGTTTTTTTTATTATTTTCGATTTTGGTACATACGAGGGTTGCTATATATATTTCTGGCCTAATAATGAAAATGTGAATATTTATGATGAAAAATGGTTTTATTGTTTTTCAAAGTATTCTCCAGCAAGATTTATACACTTGCATGCACTTAAACCAAGCACTTTGTCCACTCCGATTGAGACACCTCCAAAACATGGGTTTTGAACTCTTCAACAGCATCTTCTGGCGTCGAAAATCGTTGACCACGCATTTTGCACTTGATGTGCGGGAACAAAAAGAAGTCATTGGGTGCCAAGTCAGGGCTGTATGGCGGATGACCCAACAATTCGACGTTTTGGCCGGTCGAAAAGGCGCTGGTTTGAACTGATGTGTGAGAGCTCGCATTGTCATGGTGCACAATGATCCGTCTTCTCTTGATCGTTTTTAAAATATCTCCGAAGAATTCAGGCAAACAAATTGTGGTGTACCACTCAGAATTGACCGTCCTACGTTGCTCAAGCGGAACAGTCGCCACATGACCTGTTTTACCGAAAAAACAGGCCACCATTTGCTTGGAAGTGCTTTTTCCACGAAAAACTTTCGTTGGATTTGGCTCGTCTTCAAAGACCCACACGGTCGATTGTTGAGTACGTTCTGAGCACGTTTCTGCTAAAACATGTCAATCTTTCCAATGAAAACGTCAGATGGCGCCAGGCAAGACTTAGTATGGCCTAGGCCAGAAATATATGTAGCAGCCCTCGTACACACGTAACATTGTCCCTCCCTGATCTTTTTTCTATTTAGCCCAAAGGTGGAAGTAGTCAAGAAAGTTCGCCTATTTTCTTTTATTAATTTTCACATTTATGTCCCATTTTCTCTTATCGAAACAATCACAAAATTCCGGATACTGTGGTCCACCTGAACACCTCTCTTTTCTTAAATGACATAGCTACAGTATTTATTATGTTTGTTGTATTTCATTTAAATGTGTATGGGTAAGACTAAGGGTTTAAAAATATTAATCCCAGGCGTCCTTGATTTTAAGGTGATTCAGGCGCTCTTCAATGGTAACGTGCGGCTTCATCTTGCTTAATGTTTGCTCATTCCTCCATTTAGTGATTAGCGATTCACGTTTCTGCAGCTCTTTGGCATGACCTGAGGATTGTTCCTAGGAAAACCAACAAGCTGAACTACAGTACTGAAGTTAATAGTTAAATTTAACAAGTAAGAAAGCTATAGCCTATAGTCGAATGTACCCGACCACGAGAGCACCTTTTGCCCACACACACAGACATACACACATATACACAGTTCTATACTATAAGCTGTTGCACACGATTTTTGTTGAATAACTTTCCTGGTTTTTTATTCAATTGTAACGAATTTCACATAGTTGATAAAAAAAAATGGTCTAATTATTATGAGCAAAAAAAGAAATTCGATCGGTTAAAAATTGTACTTCATAATTGTGTTTTTTGTACTGCAGGGGTCAGAAAACTAGAATTAAAAATCTAGCATAAAGCGTTTAGCGTACGAAAACAAGAAATCTAGATTCCAAACATGGTTACCCCAGTGTTTATAGTCTCTGAGAAACAGATGTTCATACGGACGGACGGACATGGTTCTATCGGCTCAGTTAGTTGTCTTGAGAAAGAATATATATATTTTATGGGATTTCTGATGATTATTTCTACTCGTTACATACTTGTCGAATTTGCACAAATCCATTATCGCCCTTTTACTTTTTTCAAAAGGCAAAGAGATAAAAACATAACATACCAGTGTCAGATATGGATGCCGCAACAAAGACATGATCTGCTCTTGCCGTTCATATTCGCACGTCAAAGTTTCCATAGCTCGCTTGCTCACCGGCTTAACAAGTCGACGTTTACCCCGAAATATTTGGCCGGGCACAGTTTTCTTGAAAAAATTAACAAAAGTCAGATGCATATTGTAAACTTTTGTGGGGATTTTTTCTAATGCACGGTAAGGTTTTTTGCACAAGATGCCTTTACAGCTGACTAGGGTTTCAAAAACATGGCTGTATATTTATCGATATTATCGATGTTTTTCGAATTGTATAATCATCTGTTTTTCTTGACACATCCATGTTTCATTAGAATTAAAACGTTAAAATGCGCTTTTTTTAAAGCACATTCAAATTGCATTTAATAAAAAGTGTATTAAATTAATGTATATTTATAATTCTTGCAATTTTATTTCATTTTCAATTTCTTTGAAGTAACCTTACTAAAATGTTTTTGTCTAAAAACTGTTTATACCAATAATAAACAAATTAAAATTAAAAAATTAAAAATTAACCCTTTGCATAAAGAACAATAAAAAGTAATTTTTTTGCATTTCTGCCCAGAACTGTAGGCAGACTACAAATATCATCCTAGCGTCATTCGGTAGGCGAAGTAGCAATAGCAATAGAAGTAGCAGCAGTAGTCGAAATATCAGCAGCGGTAGACGCGCGAATATCAAAAATGTAAAACAATCTCGTATAGCGTACGAAAAAAGGTATATAGATTCGAAATTTGCTTGCTATAGCTCTTATTGTCTCTAAGAAACAGGCGTTCATAAAGACGAATAGGCATGGCTGCATCGACTCAGCTACTCATCCTGATCGCGAATAAATTTTTTTATAGGGTCTCGGATGACTATTAATGTCTGTTACGTACTTTTCGAATTTGCACATTTCCCTTATCTCTCATTTTACTGGTTTTTCAGTAAAAACGGCTTAAATCGAAAACCGTCGCTGCCGTTGCTATTTGATATTTAATGCTTTTTGATATTTGATTTCATTTTTTTCAGTAGCAATAGCAATAACATACAAAATGAAACTGACCGTAGTTTTTTGAACGCCGGTATAATATATTGGGGGAATACATAATTTTAGCGGACCATTGGGGTGCTTTTTTTAGCTTTTTACCAGATAGGCTAGAATTGTAACAAGCGTAATAATTTGTGGAATAGCGGGTGACTGAATATTTGACAGTTTTTAAGTTGGATGAGACTGGGTGAAATTTTCAAGAAATCTTAATGTTTTTAGTCCGCAATTGATGTAATTGACCTTTTTTTAGTCATCGTCCCACAAATTCTGTAATTTTTGTAAAATATTATTTTGGTACAAATTTGATTATTTCTGTTCTACCGAATTCTAGCATTTTTACATTGCTATTGTAGTGTGTTTAGCTCATAAAAAGTTGGCAGTACTGGTTATAAATCCCTTTTCGTTATTATCGTAACCATATGTTCGGTACTTTAAGAATTCTCTACAGTAGAGCCTCTACACCTCACTGACTGACTATAATATCGATATAAATCATCAAAGATAGATAATTTAGAGACTGTATGAGTAATAAGCAGGACTGGCAATTCCGCTTATTTCCCCGTCTTTTTTGACGGGTTTTAATAGTGAAAAGCGGAAAAAAATTTGATATTGCGGACATCGGGATTTCTGGATTTTTTTGAAATGGTTTTGGATTTTTACCCTTTTTTAAAAAGATTTACAAATTGCAAGCATTTTGGTGTTAGTTCGCTTTTGTTTGTGTACTTTTCAGGTAGTGACAAAAAAAGTCCCCAACTCATTTTCTCTCTTTAACTTGTACAATTCCCTGCTTCACAAAGTCTCTGAATAATTCCTTTTATTTATTTTTCATGCGCTATTTTTCTGATCTGTCCCGTCAAAAACAGTTTTTTTTATTCAGAAAAATTGGCAGAATTTTTATATATAAATCTTTTTAAGCCTACCGATATTTTGAATTTAAAATAAAACAAGTAAGAAATCTGTAGTCGAGTGTACTCAACTACGACAGTCCCTTTGTTTGCAGACACAGATATATGCACACATACATACACACACTTCTAAACGTACTTTAAGCCATTGCGCGCGACTTTTAGCCTCCGCGCTCTATAGCGTGATATTTAATGTTGAATAGCTTCGATACACCCGACTATAGATTTCTTGTTTAATTTGCAAAACGCAAAAATTAATATACTATTTTATTTGCTACATTTCAACACGAAAAATATAAAAGCTCTATACATTTTGAGCCTAGTTAAACTGAAATCTCGATAACTCCTGTAAAATTAGTAAAAAAAAAAAATGTTACACGCTTGCCATTTCAAAATACCGGGACAGTCGAATATATTTTGAATAAGGCGCTTCATTTAATAATAAAAAAAAATACGCCCGGTCGTATTGCATGTTTATATAAAACTGTTTTTGATAAATATATATTATGTTGTATTTTGTGAAACAGGAAAGGGGGTTTTAAATTCCATCGCCTTGGTGCAGTGAGCCTTCGGCAAAGTGAATGATTTCAAATACCACCTCGACCATAATTAGAATAATGATCATCCATTCAAGACGTATATGATGAGCATCGTTTAAATTGTGGGAGACTAGCTCAGCCAATTCAACGCAATGATTTATTTTTTCGTTCATCACCTTGGTTCGACGTGTTATGCTAAAGTATGAGCATACCTGTAGGTAAAGACCCTCCAGCTCCTCGCGATCCCAGTAAAAGTCTGGAGCATCTAGCAAGTCAGATGACAAGTTAATAGAATGCCGCAACGCGAACAACTCTCCCGTTTTGCGTAGCATCGAAGCCCTTGAAATGCGCAACCGTCGGCCACGCTTTAAATCTTCGGTTAAATATTCCATTGAATCAATATACCTGTCCAATGTCGCTTCCCACATGCCTAGTTTGATGGACTGGGCGATAGCATTGGAAAATGTATATTTATACAAAAAATTATCACTATCCGCCGTCACATAAAACTTGCCATTCTGGAAAAACGCCCGAGAAGCTACATTTAGATCGCTTGATTCTACAATCAGGTCGCCCTCCACGTCCACGGCTGTTGATGAAATGTAAGTGTAGGGTACCATCTCACTCTCGCCATGCACAAGAGTACTGACGTATGATTCACTTTCATAGTTGCGTAGAAAATTGAGCACATTGTTTGTTTCGATTTCATTACAGTTCCAAAATACAACGGATCCCTCACGAAAGAAAAATATTTCACGGGGCTTCGTACCTGCGGGATATTTGGCAGCAACAAACAAAACGTTTTGTTCGACTCCCAGATTATCTGTTGAAAAGAAACGTTTAGTCTCATATAAATTCTGTTGTTTTAATGCCTTATGCAGCTCCTCCAAATTGTACTCATCAGCCGTGGTATAGCCACGCGTATTAAGGAAACCCAGTGCCGATAGTTCGTCAACTGCTAGTCGCTTCTTGCGAAACGCACGCGTTCTACTAGGTGGCAATCCCGTTTCAAGTGGTTCGTCTATTTGTGGCAATGTCTTAATACCACTAGCAATGCGAGTTTTTAACGGTTTTGCAGACAAATCATCTGTTTCTGTAGAGTTCTTTGGTGTAGTTATGTTCGTTGACATCCATTTGTTTATTTGTTGAAACTGTATATGTTTTCCTAGCTGCGTATTCAGTTGCTTTTTTTGTGTATACGTTAAGTAACGCAAGTTTCCCACAAGCCCTACTTCAATAGCAAGGCGTATAAATGTCATAATAAAAAAAATATGAAACCCTAATTAATTTCTAAAAATTATAACTCGATATTGTTATCGCATTACAAGTGAACCGATTAAAGTTTTTTTTGGTTCACGACAGTGCACTGAACTAAGTAAAAATTAAAAGTAAACGATAGTTTTGCAATGATTTCTGATCTGATTATTTTTTTCAAAATTATCGAATCTATTAGTTTAACGATAAAAACTTATCGATTCTATATAAATAATTTTTTTATAATGCTATGGTTCAATCTGTGGCGGCAATATATAAAAAATACGTAGATCATGTTCTTTTCTAATGTAAAAAAACTCTACGCTTTAGGTTATACGAGTGCGTTATTCCAGGTGTAAGATTTTAGATTCTGCAACTAATCCCATAATGTATTTAGAGGCCACTTTGAATAAACAATTATCTACATACTTTTTTTCGTTATATTATTACAAAAATATCTATTTAACAAGATTGCATTTAAATATTTTCGAATTTCAGCTTAAATGCTACTCATTTTTGTCCATAAAGACCAAACTACTTGCTGTACGAAGACATTTGTGGGTAACTGTATATAAAAGTTACAGGCAATTCTGATGTGCAGCTTCTTGCAGAATGATCGTAATGCACCGCCAAC
Organism: Zygothrica quintamaculata; assembly: GCA_037044455.1. Taxonomy (NCBI): domain Eukaryota; kingdom Metazoa; phylum Arthropoda; class Insecta; order Diptera; family Drosophilidae; genus Zygothrica; species Zygothrica quintamaculata. Next base: position 65,932 of record JBAMBS010002596.1, on the reverse strand, counting down.
CAGGGCTGCTAGATCAGCCATTTAGTGGCTGTTTCAGCCACTTTTGGAGGCCCACAGCCACTAAAAAAACCATTTCAGCCACTTTTGAAAATTTGGTGACGACCAAAAAAAAAAAAGGTCGACAAATTATATTTCTCACATCAGCCACTTTTTCAGCCACTCGAGTCAAAAACTTCAGCCACTTTTGCAATAAAAAATCTGCCACTTTCCACTCAGAAAATCTGGCAGCCCTGCCGCCAACTACAAACACCACAACCGTACAGCATGCAACCAATTACAGGAAGTTATCCTGCAGCGTAAGCCAATGCTACGATATAAAAGTAGCTATCTGACAGTCACCGTTACTACTACGTTACAGAATCGCAACCTGCTATCAGGTATTGGGAGAATACAGTATGGCTATAAGCACATTGCAGGTAGTTAAATTATGTCCATCCCGTCTTAACATGTTGTTTGCTCGTAATCTGCGTCAACATGGTCGGGGTGACATTCGCGCGTGCAACAGCTCAAACAGCGTGTAGAACTGTATGTATGTGTTTTTTTATATTTTTTTTCGGTGTTGCTCGGCCGAAAAATCTTCAAAACATATATGTGCTCCTTCGGTGGGCTCTTTAGTCGCCTCCTACGACAAGCCGAGCAAGCTGCAATGGTGTTCTTGTCCCGCCATCACCACGGGTCGCCTGTATTTATGCATTGCTGTTGGTTCGGTTGGCTATTTCACCACCCCGCACCCGTTGCATGATGCTGACGATCACCATATGTCACCGTATCTTGGTGTTTCGGCTATTAATTATGGCGTCCACTACTTTGGGGGTCTATTGGTCTACCACATTCTGTCACCAGTCGATTTTTTAGCCCCTTTGCCTTTTTGTAAAAACGAAGCAAAGCGGAGCTATTGGAAATGTGCAAAATCGAAAAGTATGTAACACATAGAAATAATCATCGGAGACCCCATAAAGTATATATATTCTGAATCAGGACGACAAGACGAGTTCATCTAGCCCTGTCCGTCTGACCATCTGTTCGTCCGTCCGTCTGTATGTACGCTTGTTTCTCAGAGACTATAAGAGCTAGAGTAACCAAACTTGAAATCTAGATTCGCTATGTTCGTAGGTTATACGAGTTTGTTTTTGATTTTTGAATTTCCTCCCCTGACCCCCGCAATTCGAAAAAATCGATTATTAAGCAGAATTTTCAACCGATCACACATCATAATTAGACCACTCTTGAACCATGTTGTGAATGTGCGTAAGATTGATCAACATAATAATAATAATAATAAATAAGAGCTAGAGCAACGAAATTTGGCATCTAGATTTGTTATCTTCCTAAGCTATACGAGTTTATTTTAGATTTTCGAATTTCCTCCCCTGACAATTTGAAAAAATCGATTATAAGGTACAATTCGTAACCGGTCAAATTTCTTTTTCGCACACATATTGAGTAGACCATTCTTCATCTATGTTGTGAATTGAACAATAAACACGGAAGTTATACAACATTAAGTACCGCGCTATGGAGCGTGGGGGGCAAAAAGGTGCGCGCAATGGCTAAGTACGTGCAGAACTGTGTGTATGTATGAGCATGTGTGTGTATGGCTGTATAGGCAAAGGGGCTCTCGTAGTCGGGTACACTCGGCTACAGATTTCTTACTTGTTTTTGCATAAAACCGAGGGCAGTGGAGCAGTACATGTTCCGCTGTCTCTTTCTCCCCCTAGCAAATAAAATCAGTGGATTTAAAACATCCGTGAGCTGTGGGGAGCTGCTTAAACTGGTATTCCAGTTTTTTGTGTTTGCAATGGATAAATTTCGCAGCGTCGGGGTTAAGTTTTTGAGTCCAGCGGGCGCTTCTCGACGCCTGCCATCTCGCTTGCTACTCTACTAGGAGATGCGCATATACCTGTTCTTTCTCACATCTGTGACTTAAAACCTCCAGTACCCCATATCCAGATCGATGGGAGGCGAACAAGTTAGCACGTGTGCTGCGTCGTCAGAGATGTTCCTAAAGCTTCTGATCTGTCTTAGAGAAATCGATCTTGAAACGCCTTTTGCTTCTCGAATGTAGAGTCGCCCGTAAAACGGTCGCGATTAGTTTTCTCGCAGCGAGGCTGGGTCCGCCAATGTTAGGCATTATCCTAGACAACGCGGCTGCTGTTTTAGCCACCTTCATAATTATAATAATATTAATAGGCAAAACTTTCACTACATAATAAGTTGCAAATATTTAACAGTAAATGTATATATTAGAATTTAGGTAACTAATAAAAAAAAATATATATAAATATTTCATGTTTACATACTGTGCGTGCTCGCGAAAGTTGAGCCTGTGGTCTAGCATAACTCCTAGGTACTTTATTGCAGGTGCGATGTTCACGTCCCCGACCTGTTGCAGTGACTCTATCTTTTTTTTGCTACTTTGGAGTACCACTTTTGTTTTCTGAGCCTAGCAGCTGCGTTGCATATTTCTTGCAGACCAAGTATTGTTTTTGCGATGGCCACGTATAGCTACATTCTTTGGGCTTTGTTCTGTTCAGGATACCCTTGTAGATGATATTCCAAAAAAAGGACCAAGTACAGATCCTTGTGCAACTCCAGTAGCCACTATGTATGTTATCGGACCGTTTTCCGTATCATACCATAGTACACTGTAGCTAAAGTAGCTGTCAACTGTCGCCGTTATATAGTTTGGTATACCCATCCTATACATGGCATGTAGGATGCATGGTCTTCGCCGTCGACTTCGCCGTGTTAATGAGTGCGCAATATTGTTCCGTTCCGCCAAGCCATCTGCTACGTCCTAAGGCTTTGCGACTGATGTCGCAGACTAAGGGCATTAATGGTGCTCTTCCCTTTGCGAAATCCGTGCATTAGGGCCTTCTGTGAAGGCTTCAATACGAGTGAAGATGACCCGTTCTAATAGCTACTCCAAAATGTCCAGCAGACATAGTGGCCGATATGCGCTGTTAGTGGGCTATCCTTTCCGTTTTAGTATTAGGACTATTTGGACTTCCCAGAGCTAAGTGAAGCTAGTATAGCTACCGCCCGTTTACTTTCTCTTCTGACGTGAATCTGTCTTTCGTAGGCTGTAAGGACGATGCTAATCCGTTCCCGCATGATTTCGAGCTCCGTAGATTCTCATTTATCACAACAGTGGACAACTCCAGAAGACGGAATGGCGAAGCCGAGAGCGATCTTGAACCTGATCTCTGTGTCGGTACTACAATCGTATCGACATTCCTTTGCTTCTGTTGATTTCTTGTAGTATTCGATGTTGGGGAGGCCAAGTTTACCACCTCTCAAACACTGCGGTCGCTGGATATCGACGACTGGGAGCCCGCTTTCTCGCCCCTCATAGTAGCTAGCACTGGGTTTCCGACTCCCTGCACCGTAAGAGCAGTCCATCTTGATTTTTTCATGTTTGGGGGTACTACCGTGCATTTTTTCCCTACTGCCAGTGGGCACACATACCGTTGCGTCGTTTGAGGTAGCCGCCCGAATGGGGCAGACGCTAACCAGAATGCCGCCCGATTCGGGTACAGACGCCTTCTGATCTTGGCCAGTCTTCCCGTCGGTTGACGAGGAGCCTGTTATCACGGACGCCACGCGGAAGCGATGAGCACCTTCCATGTTGCTTGCTATGGATCGCGCTGGGTCTTGCCAGGTTAAAGCTTATCAGACACTTTGTCATAGAAAACCTCATCCCATCCCATAAACTCTGTGTGTGTTTTTGTATGTGTAGGCAAAGGCGCTCTCGTAGTCGGGTACACCCGATTACAGCTATCTTACTTGTTTTTAACCCCTTTGCCTTATGAAAAAAGGAAGAAAAACGCTAATAAAGTATATATAATCGTGATCAAGACAATTAGCTGAGTTGATCTAACCCTGTCCGTCTGTCTGTCTGTGTGCCTGTCCATCTGTATGAACGCCTGTTTCTCAGACACTATAACAGCTAGAGCAGTCGAGTGTACCCGACTAAGAGAACCACTTTGCCTACATAAACAGCCATACACACACATACGCAAACACATACACACAGCTCTACACGCAATTTAAGCCATTTCACGTGCCTTTTAACCCCTCCCTCGCGCTCTATAGCATGATGGAAGTTATTTAACATTAAGTATCGCGCAATATTATGCGGCCGGTTAAAAGACGCGCTCAATAGCTTCAATGCTCTTTGCTTGCGTTTTAACAGGCGCTGCTCCTCCCTTCTCTTTGTCCTGTACGCCTTTACTACTATCCGAGTAGCTACAGATTGAAGTTCTCGCCTACGACGCGTTCTTCGCTTTAGATGCTTTAAGGTACTCTTGGTCATACCATGGATTTCTTGTATTTGAATCCAAGTACTTCCTCCGTCGAAACTTGTAGAGAGATATGTGCGCCCACATATCACTCGAATTTTCAGGCCTCGAGATTGTTCGCCTGAGTAGATCGGAGAGTTGTGTGGAGAATTCATCCATCATCCGTTGTGATTATAGCGTTCCGATGTCCAGCCTTCTTGACATACTTCGACGTGCGATTTTCGCTACACTAAGCCGTGCGCAAAACTTAGCAGCAACAAGGTGATGGTCTAAGTTTATATTAGAGCCCCGACATGTTTACACATCAAGTATGTTAGACGCATGCCTAGCATCGATCACAACAAGATCGATCTGATTACAAGTCAGTCGCCCCTGCAACGCTTATTAACCTAAGACCACTGCTCGAGGTGGTCTCATGTAGGCTTTGCTGCCCGATGGTTGCACCAAAGACACCTTCCCGTCCAATCTTGGCATTAAAGTCTCCAAGTAGAATTTTGATGTTATATGTTGGTCAACGGTCGTATATACGTTCAAGCTCCGCATAGAAGGCGTCCTTCGTACATTCGTCTTTGTCTTCCGTTGGGGCATGTTCGCATATTAAGATGAAATTAAGGAATTTGGCTGTAATTCGGATCGTTGCAATTCTCTCACTTGTTGGCACAAAGTGGGATACTCGATGTCGGAGTCTGGCTCGCACAACAAATCCACAGCCAAATTCATGTCAATCAGGGTGGCAGATGTAGTAAATGTCACAGTTGTTTCTCTTCATGCATCCATGTCCCTTGCATCGCATCTCCTGGATAGCGGTACTATCAGCCTTTTTTGAGGGTATCTGTTGATCAGCACCGGGCCTGTACAACATGCGCAAATTCCAAGTGCATACTCTCAAATCATAGTCCTTGTTACGTTTGCGGTGGTACTCAACGTAATTTGGTGTCCGTTCCGAGGCAGTTTCAGCATCCTTCATTAGAGGATCAGGGAACACGCCGCGCGCTTTAGTTTACCACCCAATGGGTATTGAGTGTCTATCCAGTAGGAACCACGTGGAGGTAGTTCGTCGACTTGAAGACAGTAAGCACAAGGATCATGCTGGAAATCGCCAACTTGAAGGCAGTCAGACACTTTACCTTGGCTTCTCTCTCTCACAATTCTCCTTCTAGAGATTAGAACACTTTATTATTAGGACTGAAACCCACATTTCGGCGGGCTGCAGAAGGTTTAAATTCACTGACCAAATCCGCACAGCCTGTTGGCAATAAGGCAAATGATCCTAGTGTAAACAAAAAATATAGCTAATGTTCCGCTGATGGTTTGGAACTGTTAATACCCACCGTACAACAACAGAGTGCTAAACCCAATACCATGTCCAAGTCTCTTTGGCAGGACATTGATTATCTCTACATCAAACTTATTTTACTTAGGTTTATTTAAATAATTCTATTTCTGTACATTATTTCTCTTGCTAATTTATATTCGTATGGGTTGATTATCTTTGCGTTTAACAAAAACTGTATTTTTAGCCCCTTTGCCTTTAAAAAATTCTTAAAGGGGAACTAATACATTTGTGCAAAATTGAAAAGTAACAGGTAAAAATAATCATCTGATCATAAAATATATATTTTCTTGATCAGGACGACAACATGAGTCCATCTAGCCATGTCCGTCTGTCCGTCTGTATGAACGCCTGTTTCACAGAGACCAAAAGAGCTATTTCAACCAAATATAAAATCTAAAATTCAAAAATCTAAAAGAAACTTGCATGGTGTACGAAAATAAAGAATCTAAATTCCATTGGTGGCTCTAGCTCTTATATTCTTTGAGAAACAGTTGTTTATACGGATGGACATTCCTTAGTGCGTTTAGAACAGTATTGATGTAATTTTGGGACTTATCTTCACCTTTCGGATTATTTGGCTGCAGTTCCGGCTGTTGAAATATTTCTGTGCCCTGTACGTTTTAAATTGTCAAAGTTAAGAGCTTCTGTGAATTTGTATATCTATTGCTATTCATTACTTTGACTTTTTCTGAATAAGAGTTTCCTTGATATTACAAGTAGAAAATAATTATTTAGTGTGACGGTTGTGTTTATTTGTAAAATAATATAAAATTTTCATTAAACCCCTAAGTATAAAAAAAATTAAGAAAAATAAAAAGAACAGTAAACATTTCCATAGTTGCCAGATTAACCAATTCGGAGTTACCAACTGGTTAAAATAATTAAATAAATAATTACTCCCGAGTGTGCCAAAATTTTTGTCCGAGTAAATTTAAGGCATTTTTTGGTTTTATTAAATTATAAAAAATTTCGATAAAGTTTATAAAAATCAAGTAGAGGAATCTTAATTATATAAATAGGAAACGTTTTGATTTTGCCAATTTTTAATTTCTAAATGCATGCAATCTACTTTCAAAGTAAAACAAGTAAAAAGTCTGTAGTCGAGTGTACCCGACTACGAGAGCCCCTTTGCCTACATATACAGCCATACACACATACTCATACATACACACAAGTCTGCACGTACTTGGTCATTGCGCGCGCCTTTTAGCCCCCCACGCTCTATATCGCGGTACTTATTGTTGTATAACTTCCGTGTTTTTCGTTCAATTTTAACGAAACTCACAACGTAGATGAAAAATGGTCTACTTAATATGTGTGTGAAAAAGAAATCTTATCGGTTGAAAATTGTGCTTAATAATCGTTTTTTTCGATTTGCGGGGGTCAGGGGAGGAAATTCAAAAATCAAAAACAAACTCGTATAGCGTACGAATATAACGAATCTAGATGCCAAATTTCGTTGCTGTAGCTCTTATTTTGCGCGCGCTACTATACCCCCCCGGGGCCCATAACGCCACTTTTGCTGATCTATAACTTCCGAGATTTTTGATCAATCTTAACCAGATTCACAACATCGATGAAGAATGGTCTAATTATGATGTGTGCCAAAAATAAATTTGATCGGTTGAAAATTGTGCTTAATAATCGATTTTTTCGATTTGCGGGGGTCGGGGGAAGAAATTCAAATATCAAAAACTAACTTGTATAGCGTACGAACATAACCAATCTAGATGCCAAATTTCGTTGCTGTAGCTCTTAATTTGCGCGCGCTACTATACCCCCCCCGGGGCCCATTACGCCACTTTTGATGATCTATAACTTCCGAGATTTTTTATCAATCTTACCCAGATTCACAACATCGATCAAGAATGGTCTAATTATGATGTGTGCCAAAAATAAATTTGATCGGTTGAAAATTGTGCTTAATAATCGTTTTTTTCGATTTGCGGGGGTCAGGGGAGGAAATTGAAAAATCAAAAACAAACTCGTATAGCGTACAAACATAACGAATCTAGATGCCAAATTTCGTTGCTGTAGCTCTTATTTTGCGTGCGCTACTATACCCCCCCGGGGCCCATAACGCCACTTTTGATGATCTATAACTTCCGAGATTTTTGATCAATCTTACCCAGATTCACAACATCGATCAAGAATGGTCTTATTATGATGTGTGCCAAAAAAAAATTTGATCGGTTGAAAATTGTGCTTAATAATCGTTTTTTTCGATTTGCGGGGGTCAGGGGAGGAAATTGAAAAATTAAAAACAAACTTGTACAGCGTACGAACATAACGAATCTAGATTTCAAGTTTGGTTGCTCTAGCTCTTATAGTCTCCGAGAAACAGGCGTTCATACGGACGGACGGACGGACGGACGGACGGACGGACGGACATTAAGTATCGCGCAATATTATGCGGCCGGTTAAAAGACGCGCTCAATAGCTTCAATGCTCTTTGCTTGCGTTTTAACAGGCGCTGCTCCTCCCTTCTCTTTGTCCTGTACGCCTTTACTACTATCCGAGTAGCTACAGATTGAAGTTCTCGCCTACGACGCGTTCTTCGCTTTAGATGCTTTAAGGTACTCTTGGTCATACCATGGATTTCTTGTATTTGAATCCAAGTACTTCCTCCGTCGAAACTTGTAGAGAGATATGTGCGCCCACATATCACTCGAATTTTCAGGCCTCGAGATTGTTCGCCTGAGTAGATCGGAGAGTTGTGTGGAGAATTCATCCATCATCCGTTGTGATTATAGCGTTCCGATGTCCAGCCTTCTTGACATACTTCGACGTGCGATTTTCGCTACACTAAGCCGTGCGCAAAACTTAGCAGCAACAAGGTGATGGTCTAAGTTTATATTAGAGCCCCGACATGTTTACACATCAAGTATGTTAGACGCATGCCTAGCATCGATCACAACAAGATCGATCTGATTACAAGTCAGTCGCCGCTGCAACGCTTATTAACCTAAGACCACTGCTCGAGGTGGTCTCATGTAGGCTTTGCTGCCCGATGGTTGCACCAAAGACACCTTCCCGTCCAATCTTGGCATTAAAGTCTCCAAGTAGAATTTTGATGTTATATGTTGGTCAACGGTCGTATATACGTTCAAGCTCCGCATAGAAGGCGTCCTTCGTACATTCGTCTTTGTCTTCCGTTGGGGCATGTTCGCATATTAAGATGAAATTAAGGAATTTGGCTGTAATTCGGATCGTTGCAATTCTCTCACTTGTTGGCACAAAGTGGGATACTCGATGTCGGAGTCTGGCTCGCACAACAAATCCACAGCCAAATTCATGTCAATCAGGGTGGCAGATGTAGTAAATGTCACAGTTGTTTCTCTTCATGCATCCATGTCCCTTGCATCGCATCTCCTGGATAGCGGTACTATCAGCCTTTTTTGAGGGTATCTGTTGATCAGCACCGGGCCTGTACAACATGCGCAAATTCCAAGTGCATACTCTCAAATCATAGTCCTTGTTACGTTTGCGGTGGTACTCAACGTAATTTGGTGTCCGTTCCGAGGCAGTTTCAGCATCCTTCATTAGAGGATCAGGGAACACGCCGCGCGCTTTAGTTTACCACCCAATGGGTATTGAGTGTCTATCCAGTAGGAACCACGTGGAGGTAGTGCGTCGACTTGAAGACAGTAAGCACAAGGATCATGCTGGAAATCGCCAACTTGAAGGCAGTCAGACACTTTACCTTGGCTTCTCTCTCTCACAATTCTCCTTCTAGAGATTAGAACACTTTATTATTAGGACTGAAACCCACATTTCGGCGGGCTGCAGAAGGTTTAAATTCACTGACCAAATCCGCACAGCCTGTTGGCAATAAGGCAAATGATCCTAGTGTAAACAAAAAATATAGCTAATGTTCCGCTGATGGTTTGGAACTGTTAATACCCACCGTACAACAACAGAGTGCTAAACCCAATACCATGTCCAAGTCTCTTTGGCAGGACATTGATTATCTCTACATCAAACTTATTTTACTTAGGTTTATTTAAATAATTCTATTTCTGTACATTATTTCTCTTGCTAATTTATATTCGTATGGGTTGATTATCTTTGCGTTTAACAAAAACTGTATTTTTAGCCCCTTTGCCTTTAAAAAATTCTTAAAGGGGAACTAATACATTTGTGCAAAATTGAAAAGTAACAGGTAAAAATAATCATCTGATCATAAAATATATATTTTCTTGATCAGGACGACAACATGAGTCCATCTAGCCATGTCCGTCTGTCCGTCTGTATGAACGCCTGTTTCACAGAGACCAAAAGAGCTATTTCAACCAAATATAAAATCTAAAATTCAAAAATCTAAAAGAAACTTGCATGGTGTACGAAAATAAAGAATCTAAATTCCATTGGTGGCTCTAGCTCTTATATTCTTTGAGAAACAGTTGTTTATACGGATGGACATTCCTTAGTGCGTTTAGAACAGTATTGATGTAATTTTGGGACTTATCTTCACCTTTCGGATTATTTGGCTGCAGTTCCGGCTGTTGAAATATTTCTGTGCCCTGTACGTTTTAAATTGTCAAAGTTAAGAGCTTCTGTGAATTTGTATATCTATTGCTATCCATTACTTTGACTTTTTCTGAATAAGAGTTTCCTTGATATTACAAGTAGAAAATAATTATTTAGTGTGACGGTTGTGTTTATTTGTAAAATAATATAAAATTTTCATTAAACCCCTAAGTATAAAAAAAATTAAGAAAAATAAAAAGAACAGTAAACATTTCCATAGTTGCCAGATTAACCAATTCGGAGTTACCAACTGGTTAAAATAATTAAATAAATAATTACTCCCGAGTGTGCCAAAATTTTTGTCCGAGTAAATTTAAGGCATTTTTTGGTTTTATTAAATTATAAAAAATTTCGATAAAGTTTATAAAAATCAAGTAGAGGAATCTTAATTATATAAATAGGAAACGTTTTGATTTTGCCAATTTTTAATTTCTAAATGCATGCAATCTACTTTCAAAGTAAAACAAGTAAAAAGTCTGTAGTCGAGTGTACCCGACTACGAGAGCCCCTTTGCCTACATATACAGCCATACACACATACTCATACATACACACAAGTCTGCACGTACTTGGTCATTGCGCGCGCCTTTTAGCCCCCCACGCTCTATATCGCGGTACTTATTGTTGTATAACTTCCGTGTTTTTCGTTCAATTTTAACGAAACTCACAACGTAGATGAAAAATGGTCTACTTAATATGTGTGTGAAAAAGAAATCTTATCGGTTGAAAATTGTGCTTAATAATCGTTTTTTTCGATTTGCGGGGGTCAGGGGAGGAAATTCAAAAATCAAAAACAAACTCGTATAGCGTACGAATATAACGAATCTAGATGCCAAATTTCGTTGCTGTAGCTCTTATTTTGCGCGCGCTACTATACCCCCCCGGGGCCCATAACGCCACTTTTGCTGATCTATAACTTCCGAGATTTTTGATCAATCTTAACCAGATTCACAACATCGATGAAGAATGGTCTAATTATGATGTGTGCCAAAAATAAATTTGATCGGTTGAAAATTGTGCTTAATAATCGATTTTTTCGATTTGCGGGGGTCGGGGGAAGAAATTCAAATATCAAAAACTAACTTGTATAGCGTACGAACATAACCAATCTAGATGCCAAATTTCGTTGCTGTAGCTCTTAATTTGCGCGCGCTACTATACCCCCCCCGGGGCCCATTACGCCACTTTTGATGATCTATAACTTCCGAGATTTTTTATCAATCTTACCCAGATTCACAACATCGATCAAGAATGGTCTAATTATGATGTGTGCCAAAAATAAATTTGATCGGTTGAAAATTGTGCTTAATAATCGTTTTTTTCGATTTGCGGGGGTCAGGGGAGGAAATTTAAAAATCAAAAACAAACTCGTATAGCGTACAAACATAACGAATCTAGATGCCAAATTTCGTTGCTGTAGCTCTTATTTTGCGTGCGCTACTATACCCCCCCGGGGCCCATAACGCCACTTTTGATGATCTATAACTTCCGAGATTTTTGATCAATCTTACCCAGATTCACAACATCGATCAAGAATGGTCTTATTATGATGTGTGCCAAAAAAAAATTTGATCGGTTGAAAATTGTGCTTAATAATCGTTTTTTTCGATTTGCGGGGGTCAGGGGAGGAAATTGAAAAATTAAAAACAAACTTGTACAGCGTACGAACATAACGAATCTAGATTTCAAGTTTGGTTGCTCTAGCTCTTATAGTCTCCGAGAAACAGGCGTTCATACGGACGGACGGACGGACGGACGGACGGACGGACGGACGGACGGACGGACGGACGGACGGACAGACAGACGGACAGGGCTAGATGAACTCGTCTTGTCGTCCTGATTCAGAATATATATACTTTATGGGGTCTCCGATGATTATTTCTATGTGTTACATACTTTTGGATTTTGCATATTTCCAATAGCTCCGCTTTGCTCTTTTTTTACAAAAAAGGCAAAGGGGCTAAAAATGATTCCCGTGCTAATAATTAACCCACTGTGTGTGAGCTGAGGCTCGTCTACATAAACACAAAACAGACGACTGTAAATTTTACTATCTTATTGTTCTATTATTATAACTAAGTGATAAATGTTAATAAATTACATTTATTTATCTAAACAGTAAAACTTAATACATGAATAATTAATAATATCAACTGCTTATTTCCATGTACTTTATCCATATACTTATGAATGTATTTTGCCACAACACCGTATAAGCCCCAGTGGCCTAATGGATAAGGCATCGGCCTCCTAAGCCGGGGATTGTGGGTTCGAGTCCCATCTGGGGTAAAAGAGTTTTAATCTATTTAATTTTTTATTTTATAGTCTTTATTTAGCCGCTTTCTATGTATATTTTAAGGTATATACTTGAATACTTTAAAATGTTAAAAATGAAACAGCTTAATGCAAAGAAATAATATGCTTAACATTTTGCTTTGTGTGTGACCTTACTGTATTTTTAAATTATATATTAGTTTGGTTTTTTTTTTTTGGTATTTATTTGCTTTTAGATCACTAGTTGGCAGTGTTGCCAGGTAAGAAATACTAAAATATGCTAGATTTGCAGTAAAAATATGCTAAAAGCAAGCTAATAATTAAAAAATTTATGCTGAAATATAAGCTAAATTTTGATGATATGCTATATCTAAATTATCAATAAAACATAAATTTACCCATTTTCATTCATCAAAATTAAATTGAAATATTCATCTATAATGTTAATGTCATTATCAGATTCATTCGATGCATACTTTTCATTTGAATCAATCATAGATAAAAATGTGCTTCTTTGTTGCCGCATGCTGCCTAAGATCAACAATTTTTGCTCCTTCTGTTGATTTGCAGTGGAGACAGTACGCCTTTGTTTCGTCTCACGGAGCTTTGCGCCGCCAATTATTAAATTCGTTACCTTGCATCTTGGAATCGCAAAATGTTTGTATAAAACTTTACGCATTTCACATTAATAGGGTATGCTTTTCTATAAGACCTTTTAAATATTGCAATAGCATCACTTGTTGCATCAGAGCAGTGCTGCCAGGTTTAAAGCACGAAAATATGCTAGATGTGCAGTAAAAATATGCTAAAATTAAGCTAAAAATGAAAAAAACATGCTGAAATATATGCTAAATCTAAATCATCAATAAAACATAAGAAAAACTTGCTTCATACATCAAAATTTAATTAAAATATTCCTCTATAATTTTAATGTCATTCTCAGTTTCTTTCGTTGTATATTTTTCATTGGAATTAATCATTGATAAATATTTTGTTGGCAACTCATAAGAGTAGCAGCACTTGCAATATACAAGCAGAGCGCTGATTCTTGTATCGGCGATTTAATGCATTTCCTTGGGAATTCTAATATGTTCGTTTTACTTATGAAACCAATAGTTGATATATGCTTTTTAGTTGCAGCATGCTGCCTAAGATCATAAATTTTTGATCCTACTGTAGCTTTGCAACGGAAACAGTATGCCAATCCTTGAACTCACTACTTTGCATCCAGGCATCGCGAAGTGTTTGTTTATATGCAACTTTAGGCATAATCGCAACAAGTAACGATAGTCAAAAATTATCAAATATCGTTGTTGTCTGAACGTCTTTTACTTGAAACTGATATAAAATTTCTTTTTCATGTAATAGATTACCTAATAGAAAGTAAGCTAAACTGGCAACACTACATCAGAGATCTTATCGATAGTAATTTATGCGATTATATAAACACGTAACGATAGTCAAAAATGAACAAATATCGTTGTTTTCTGTACGTTTTTTACTTTAAACTGATAAAAAATTACTTTTTCATGTAATACATTACCTAATATAAAGTAGGTTAAATGAAAACTGAAATATGCCAGAAAATATGCTATAAGCTTGAGCCCAAATTTTAAACCATTACAATTTGAAATAAGCCAGACTTATATGCTAAACTGGCAACACTGCTAGTCGCACTTTTCTGGAGCTCGCGCCCCAAAACATCAGTTGTTTATCAAGCGCGTGCACCGTCACATGTGTGCTTTCGTGAATCTTTCGACTTTTATATTATTTTTTTTTTAAACGAAATATTAAATTAAATTTAAAACATTAATAATATCAGAACATTCAAATGAACTGCGAACTGCTTGTGTAGCTCTTGTTCTTGGATTTTACAAAATAACAAGCTAAATTAAAGATTAATGAATTATAAACAATATTTTCCTACATTTACATTACATTATAATAGGTTAACAAAAACGAATTTCTTACGATTTAAAATCTTCATATATCTCTAATACTCTTAAAAATTAATAACAATTATACAATACAACAATAGCGCTTTCAAATTAGCAATATATATCGTAGTGGTGCAGCTTCTTGTGTTTTAGTTTCCCTTTCCTACTATGAAGCAAAGTGCCGCGACAAAAACAAAAAAGCTTAAACCATTATAATTCGGAATCTATTTTAATATTTTTTAATGCAAAAATACATTTTTATTTCAATCTAATTGATTTGTATTATTCGCTTTGTTTTCTCGGCCGGTGTGTAAAAAAGTAAAAAAGCTGTACTCGGGTTTATCCGACTATTAAAATACTTTTCCCCACATACAGTTATATATACTAACATTTACACAATTCTAAACGCACAGTAAACTATTTCGCGCGACTCTTAGCCCCCAGCGTTGCATAATGGGATACTTAATGTTTAACAACTTCCGTGTAATTATAGTCTTTGAGAAACAGGCAGACGCACGGATGGTCGGACAGAGCTAGATCGACACGTCCTGATCAAGAATATATAGACTTTATAGAGTCTCATATGATTATTTCTACCTGATACAACTTTTACTTTTTGCATAAATTTTTTTTTCCTTTCTTAAAGGTAAAGGTGGTAATATATTTCTATAATATAAATTTAAACTATATGTGTGTAACAAGCCAAACATTTAACAGTTGTTTATGCCATTGGGACGTTGCTCATAATCGTTATACAGTTATAAAAAAAACCTACAATATATTTTTTTTGTTTATTTTAAACGCATGCGCCCTACCCTTACCGTCCCCGTTTTAGTCAAGGTCCCATTATTTTTCCCACTGTCATTTGCTTCTATTTCTCAAACAATAGTGTTTTATGGCTTACAACAATATTCGACTGGAGTACCGTCGTTTACATATGTTCGAAACCAAACACCTTACAATCACCTTTCAACAAAATTAGTCAGCAATTTAAATACAATACACTACAAATGCAATAAATATTATCAACAATATTGTATATGTGGTTTTTAATGGTATTAAAATTTTTTACTTATTCCCTACTATACCTACTCGCACTGTTTCTGTGATGGTAATATTGGGTGCTCCAATTATTGATTTGCTTAGGAAGCAGATGGAGGACTTGCACGGAAGCTGAAATTCGGAACCACATACGAATCGAAGGCAGTCCCTGATCCAAGCCTTGTAACTATACTTTTAAAAGTAATAAAGACTCACAGTCGCAGCTGTCCCTGAAAAAGAGCAAAAGGGAACTAATGGATTTGTGCAAAATTAAAAAGTATGTAACAGGTAAACTAAATCATCGGAGACCCTATAAAGTATATATATTGTTGATCAGGACGACAAGACGTGTCGATCCAGGCATGTCCGTTTGTTTGTTCGTATGAACGCTTGTTTCTTAGAGACTGTAAGAGCTAGAGCAACCAAATTTGAAATCTATATTCGATATTTTCGTATGCTATATGGGTTTGTTTTAATTTTTTTAATTTCCTCTCCTGCCCCCGCAGTATGAAAAACACAAAAATAAGCAACATTTTCAACCGATCAAAATTTGTTGGCACACATTAATTACATTATTCGTGATCTATTTTGTAAATCTCGTTAAGATTAAAAAATAAACATGGAAGTTACACAACATTAAGTGTAACGTTATGAAGCGATGGGGAGGCTAAGTTGTGTGTTTGTTATAAGAGCTAGCGCAACCAAATTTGGAATCTTGATTGGTTATTTTCGTACGCCATACGAGTTGGTTTTAGACTTTTGAATTTTCTCGATTATTAAGCACAATTTTTAACCAATTTTTCAACACACATAATAATGACATCATTCTTGATCTACGTTGCACAGTGGTCGGCTACATAGACCAAAAATCAGAAAATTTAATTTAATGAATTTAATTGAAACTTGATTTTTCTATTAGCAAATTGTGCAAATTTTATGGTGCTAATTCTTTTTTCTTTTTTTTGCAACGGTACTTTCTAAAAATAAACCGTAAAGAGCGACCATATGCTTAACTATTTATAATTTGTCGGTAGAGCAGTGAAAATTACAGAGCTTATTAAACGTAATAAAAATATAAAAAGTCTTTTAAATAAAAAGGAAAATAATGAATTTTGTAGATAATAGAATGTAGTTTTTTTAGATAGAATTTTTTATGCATAACAATATTCAGGTAAACTTTTAGTTGATTGGCCCCGCCCCCAAAGAAGTAAATGTTTTATTATTTATTAAAATTTTAAGATTTTAATCTATTTATTTAAGCTGCCGAGAGGTGCCCATTCACATGTGGCGTTGAAAAAACCAGCTGAACGTCAATTTATTTTTTAAACATTTTAATCAAGAAGGGAAACAGGTTTTTAAAAGAAGCAATATAAGATTGGATGACAAATATATAGTACGTATATTAGAGTTTTAAAGTATTTTCATCACTAATCATATAGATTTGACGGAAAAATATGGCAAATTCTATCACAAGACGCTAAGACAAAGGACTACAAAGAAAACAAAGAAAACATTTCAAAATGAGCTCAGGGTAAAAATAGGTTTTATGTTAATTAAACCAAGAACTAGAAGAGATATTACAGAAATAATACAAATACATAAAATAAATGTTAGTTTTCTACTTAAAACATATAATATTTTATTATTATCTATTACTTTTCATACAGTTAGGGGGTGGGTGTAGGCGTACAGATGTCCAATTTATCCCGACCACAGTGTTTTGTGAATCTCGTTAAGATAGAACAAAAATCACGGTAGTTATTCAACATTAAGTATCGCGGAAAATGTCTTAAAGTGAGTGTAGAACTGTGTGTATGTGTGGGTATGTGTGTGTATACCATTACAATAACGTGATTTCTTGTCGATTGACAAAAGTGTCTGTTTATTCTTTTCGTAAATTTTTTTTGTCGTGTACGTAGCGTGCAACAAAGTAAGAGCAGAATTTAAAGTAATTTTTAATAGTTGTTCCTTCCGCTTCTTTTTTATTCCCTTTGCATTTTGAAAAAAGAGCAAAAAAAAATCTAATGGATTTCTGCAAAATCGAAAAGTATGTAACAGGTATAAATAATCATCGGAAACCCCATAAAGTATATATATTTTTGATCAGCCAGACAGCACGATCGACTCGTCTGATCTAGCCCTGTCCGTCTGTCTATCTGTCAGTCTGTATGAACGCATGTTTCCCAGAGACTATAACAGCTAGAGCAACGAAACTTGGAGTCTAGGTTCGTTATGTTCGTACTCTATGTTATTTTATTTTAAGATTTTTAAATTTCCTCCCATGACCGGGAGGTCAATACGAAAAAACGATTATTAAGCACAATTTTCAACCGATTGAATTTATTTTTCGAACACATAATAATTAGATCATTCTTGATCAACATTGTGAATCTCATTAAGATTGGACAAAAAACACGGATGTTATTTAACATTAAGTATCTCGCTATCTCGCTAAAAGGCGCGCACAATGGCTTAAAGTACGTACAGAACTATGTGTATGTGTATTTATGGCTGTGTCTGTAGGCAAAGAGGCTGTCGTAGGTGGGTTCACTTGCCTACAGACTTCTTAATTGTTTTTCGTGTAAACCATCGATTTGCGTGTTGCAAAGTCAAGCAAAATGCTATTTTGGGGAAAAAAAATATGTAGCTGGTTTACCTTTTGTGCAAAAATTATTATTAGTATTGTACCAATATAATTTGCTGGCCACCCAAAAACCGTCAAACCGTATGCCTGTTTCATTATTTGTTTGTTTGCCGATTTGTGTGTTCTATTGCTTCTATTACAGTATATTGTGTGTGTGTAGTATGAGTAACGGAATTTAAAGAATAAAGCGCTACATAGACTATATATATATAGTCAAGTCCCGATCATTCCTTATGCCACGGGGATTAGATTTTTAACGAATTACGCGGGATTTCAAATTATCGAGGTTTCCATTTAACGAGGCTCAACAAAGAAAATGTCGAATTAACGAGGTTTTCAGCCCCTTTGCCTTTTTCTAAAAAATTGGAAATGTGCAAAATCGAAAAGTATGTAACACATAGAAATAATCATCGGAGACCCCATAAAGTATATATATTCTGAATCAGGACGACAAGTCGAGTTGATCTAGCCCTGTCCGTCTGTCTGTCTGTCCGTCTGACGGTCTGTCCGTCTGTATGAACGCCTGTTTCTCAGAGACTATAAGAGCTAGAGCAACGAAATTTGGAATATAGATTTGCTATGTTCGTACGCTATACAAGTTTGTTTTAGATTTTCGAATTTCCTCCCCTGACCCTCGCAATTTGAAAAAATCGATTATAAGACACAATTTTCAACCGAAAATTCTTTTTTGCACACGTACTAATAAGACCATTCCTGATCTACATTGTAAATTTCTTTAAGATTGAACAATAAACACGGAACTTATACAACATTAGGCACCGCGTTATAGAGCGGTGGCGCGTAAAGGCGCAATGGCTAAGTACGTGCAGAACTGTGTGTGTATTGCTGTATATGTAGGCAAAGGGGCTCTCGTAGTTGGGTACACTCGACTACAGACTTCTTACTTTGTTGGACTCATGAAATCAACATAGGTACATTCATTTGTACATTTTATATATTAGATGCAAATTAAATATAATAGAAAATAATCTGAGACAGCAAAAAATATTGAGCATGTATAGCGACACAAAGGCGGCATAACTGTCTACAAATCCTAACGGTGACTCAACTGAACAGAATTTCGTATTGCATTACGAATTATAAGAGGTTATGAAATCAAATTACGAATTATAAGGTTTAAAATTTTTGCGTTGCGAAAAATATTACGAATTAACGAGCGGGCCAAAATGTATGAAATTTTATACAAATTATCGTCTACAAATCCTAACGGTGACTCAACTGAACAGAATTTCGCATTGCATTACGAATTATAAGAGGTTACGAAATCAAATTACGAATTATAAGAGGTTTAAAATTTTTTGCGTTGCGAAAAATATAACGAATTAACGAGGGGGCCAAAATGTATGAAATTTTATACAAATTATCGAGTTTTGTTCAAGGAGACAGAAATTTTTACGAATTATAGAGAATTTCGATTTAGCGGGGTACGAATTATCTATATATATATATATATATATATATATATATATATATATAAATATATATATAGATGTATGTATATACATCTATTGACATCTAATTGACACCAACGTTTTTGCTTGTGCGGTTTACTTTTTAGCACAGACATGTTAACTCTAAATCGTTTTTTTTTTATGTTTTCCTCCGTTATTTTCCTTGAAATTTAAGTATATTTCAAAATGTATTCAACCAGCGTGGGCTGCGTACAATTTCTTGAAAGTTGAACAGCGTGATTTTGGTCAGACAAGTAATTGACAACAAATTATATTTTGAGCAAAAAAACCCCTTTGCCAAAAAAAAGAGCAAAGCGGAGCTAATGGAAATGTTCAAAATCCAAAGTATGTAACAGTTTGAAATAAAATCGGAGACCCCATAAAGTAAAACATAAAAAATAAAATATTATTATTGATCAGGACGACTAGGATTCAGGACGAATCGATCTAGCCGTGTCCGTCCGTCCTTCCGTCCGTCTGTCTGTCCGTCCGTTTGTCCGTCCGTCCGTTTGTCCGTCCGTCTGTTTGTCCGTCCGTACGTTTGTCCGTCCGTTTGTCCGTCCGTCCGTTTGTCCGTCCGCTTGTCCGTCCGTCCGTTTGTCCGTCCGTTTGGCCGTCCGTCCGTCTGTATGTCTGTCTGTCTGTCTGTCTGTCTGTCTGTCTGTCTGTCTGTCTGTCTGTCTGTCTGTCTGTCTGTCTGTCTGTCAGCGTGGGCTGCGTAGAATTTCTTGACAGTTGAACAGCGTGATTTTGGTCAGACAAGTAATTGACAACAAATTATATTTTGAGCAAAAAACAGCCCCTTTGCCAAAAAAAAGAGCAAAGCGGAGCTAATGGAAATGTTCAAAATCAAAAGTATGTAACAGTTTGAAATAAAACCGGAGACCCCATAAAGTAAAATATAAAAAATAAAATATTATTATTGATCAGGACGACTAGGATTCAGGACGAATCGATCTAGCCGTGTCCGTCCGTCCTTCCGTCCGTCTGTCTGTCCGTCCGTCCGTTTGTGCGTCCGTACGTTTGTCCGTCCATTTGTCCGTCCGTCCGTCCGTCCGTACGTTTGTCCGTCCTTCCGTCCGTTTGTCCGTCCGTCCGTCCGTTTGTCCGTCCGTCCGTCCGTCCGTACGTTTGTCCGTCCTTCCGTCCGTTTGTCCGTCCGTCCGTCCGTCCGTCCGTCCGTTTGTCCGTCCGTCCGTCCGTTTCGTCCGTCCGTCCGTCCGTCCGTCCGTCCGTCTCGTCCGTCCGTCCGTCTCGTCCGTCCGTCCGTCCGTCCGTCCGTCCGTCCGTCCGTCCGTCCGTCCGTCCGTCCGTCCGTCCGTCCGTCCGTCCGTCCGTCCGTCCGTCCGTCCGTCCGTTTGTCCGTCCGTTTGTCCGTCCGTCCGTCCGTTTGTCCGTCCGTCCGTCCGTTTGTCCGTCCGTCCGTCCGTTTGTCCGTCCGTCCGTTTGTCCGTCCGTCCGTTTGTCCGTCCGTCCGTTTGTCCGTCCGTCCGTTTGTCTTTCTGTCTGTCTGTCTGTCTTCCTTCCGTCGGTCGGTCCGTCCGTCCTTATTTTTGTATGACATACGAGTTTGTTTTTGATTTTTGAATTTCCTCCTCTGACCACCGCAATTCGAAAAATTCGATTATTAAGCACAATTTTCAATCGATTGAATGGCACACATCATAATGTGCGCGTAATAGCTAAGTACATGCAGATTTGTATGTATGTTTGAGTATGGCTGTAGGTCTTGGGTAGTGCCAAGAGTTGCATATCTTCAATGCGCAAGGCAATCATTGAGCGTCGGAACGCTTATTTGACACACCAGACTATCAACGCAATTAAATTGATCCAGGAGATGGTATTTAATGCCCTAAATCAGCTCCAGAGATATTAATTTAATATCCTTGATGGAGTACTACCGATATCCACTTAAGAATTTTAGGTACAGTAGATACTACAATATCAAAACTAACTGTTTCTATTGGTTTGGTTAAGGTTGGTCTCCTAAATCGAATTTCCCATATGAAACAATTAGTGAACAATAATAAAAAAAAGTTGCCAGAATGTTGCTAGACGACATATCGGTTGGGAGCTTAACCAGTACAAATATGTAGTCTGGACCAACGAAACTAAAATTAATATAATAGATCTAGATGGTAGGAAGTATGTACGATGGCGAAAACAAACCGAATTCCAATCAAAATATTTTTTCCTAGTCGTCAAGCAGTGTGGCGTAACAATTAATGTATGGGGATGCATAATATAGAACGGAGTTGGTACAGTGAGGTAACCTCTACTGCAGAAATGTATGTGGAAATATTGCTGCATGTATTCCTAACATGGTTAGAAGTAAATATGTCAGTGATTTGGAGCTTTTAACAAGAAAAGATCCAAAATGTACAGCACGTCTTGCAAAAATTTCTTGGAGCAAATTTCAGTAGAGGTGTTTGACTGGCCATCGTCTAGCTTAGATCTGAATCTCATCAAGCATTTATGGAGCAATGTTAAGAACGTGGTAGCTAAGAAATACATGTCGAATTTGGACATGCTCTATGAAAAAGTAGAGGAAGCATGGTATGTCATACCGGTAGAAGATGCAGGACTTTGATATCCTTACAAAGTCATCGGTGTAGTGCCGTTATTAAACAAAATGGTTTTTTTCTGGTAGACATTAGTTTTAATGTTAACAAAATTTTTATTACCCCCTTTGCCACAAAAAAGAGCAAAGCGGAGCTAATGGAAATGTACAAAATCCAAAAGAATGTAACACAGGAATAATCATCGGATACCCCATAAAGTATATATATTCTCGATCAGGACGACAAAACGAGTTTATCTAGCCATGTTCGTCTGTCCGTCCGTCTGTATAAGTGCCTGTTTCTCAGAGATTATAGTAGCTAGAGCAACCAAATCTTAAACCTAGATATGTTATTTTCGTACGCTATACGAGTTTGTTTTAGATTTTTAAATTTCCTCCCCTGATCACCGCAAATCGAAAAATACGATTGTTAAGCATAATTTCCACCGGTTGAATTTCTTTATGGTACACATCATAAATAGACCGTTCTTGACCTATATAGTGAATCTCGTTAAGTTTAAACAATAAACACGGAAGTTATGCAACAATAAGCACCGCGCTATAGAGCGCGGGTGGGCTAAAGGGCGCGCGCAATGGCTAAGTACTTGTACAACTGTGTGAATGTGTGAGCATATGTTTATATGGCTGTGTATGTTAGCAAAAGGGCTCTCGTAGTCGTGTACACTCGACTACAGACTTCTTACTTCTTTTTTTAATGTGTGATGTCAATGAAATGTCCCATAAATTGTTCACAATATATTAATGAAATATTTTTTTTGTTTTTTTATACTTAAATATCAATATTTAGTAAAAAATAAATATTAAAGCTTAAATAATACATTTAAAAACAAGTAAGAAGTCTGTAGTCGAGTGTACCCGACTACGAGAGCCCCTTTGCCTACATATACAGCCATACACACACATACTCATACATACACACAGTTCTGCACGTACTTAGCCATTGCGCGCACCTTTTAGCCCCCACGCTCCATAGCGCGGTACTTAATGTTGTATAACTTCCGTGTTTTTCGTTCAATTTTAACGAAACTCACAACGTAGATGGAGAATGGTCTACTTAATATGTGTTCGTAAAAAAAATTTGATCGGTTAAAAATTGTATCTGAAAATCGATTTTTTCAAATTGCGGGGGTCAGGGAAGGAAATTGAAAAATCTAAAACAAACTCGTATAGCGTACAAATATAACAAATATACATTCCAAATTTCGTTGCTCTAGCTCTTATTTTGCGCGCACTACTATACCCCCCCGGAGCCCAAAACGCCACTTTTGCTGATCTATAACTTCCGAGATTTTTGATCAATCTTACCCAGATTCACAACATCGATCAAGAATAGTCCAATAATGATGTGTGCCAAAAATAAAATTGATCGGTTGAAAATTGTGCTAATAATCGTTTTTTTCGATTTGCGGGGGTCAGGGGGGGAAATTGAAAAATCCAAAACAAACTCGTATAGCGTACAAACATAACAAATCTACGTTCCAAATTTCGTTGCTCTAGCTCTTATTTTGCGCGCACTACATAGCCCCCCCCGGGGCCCATAACGCCACTTTTGCTGATCTATAACTTCCGAGATTTTAGAGCAATCTTACCCAAATTTACAACATCGATCAAGAATGGTCTAATTATGATATGTGCCAAAAATAAATTTGATCGGTTGAAAATTGTGCTTAATAATCGTTTTTTTCAAATTGCGGGGGTCAGGGGGGGAAATTGAAAAATCCAAAACAAACTTGTATAGCGTACGAACATAACAAATCTACGTTCCAAATTTCGTTGCTCTAGCTCTTATTTTGCGCGCACTACTATACCCCCCCGGGGCCCAAAACGCCACTTTTGCTGATCTATAACTTCCGAGATTTTTGATCAATCTTCACCAGATTCACAACATCGATCAAGAATGGTCTAATAATGATGTGTACCAAAAATAAATTTGATCGGTTGAAAATTGTGCTTAATAATCGTTTTTTTCGATTTGCGGGGGTCAGGGGAGGAAATTGAAAAATCCAAAACAAACTTGTACAGCGTACGATCATAACGAATCTAGATTTCAAGTTTGGTTGCTCTAGCTCTTATAGTCTCTGAGAAACAGGCGTTCATACGGACGGACGGACGGACGGACGGTCGGACGGACGGACGGACGGACGGACGGACGGATGGACGGACGGACGAGACAGACGGACAGGGCTAGATAAACTCGTCTTGTCGTCCTGATTCAGAATATATATACTTTATGGGGTCTCCGATGATTATTTCTATGTGTTACATACTTTTGGATTTTGCATATTTCCAATAGCTCCGCTTTGCTCTTTTTTTACAAAAAAGGCAAAGGGGCTAAAAAAGTTATTAGTAACTGTAACGTACATCGTGTCAATTAGTTCTCAATTGGTGTATATGTATATATTGTATTTATATATATTGATAATTCTTCAAAAAAAAATAATTAAACATATTTTCAATTAACAATGGATACACAATAGGTTATTTATTATATTTATATATATTATATTATATTATATTATACTATATTTCTTTTGTTAAATTTTAATCTACTTCCATTGAAACATTTTCTAAGTTTATTAAAGTCATAGATGGTAATCGTATAAGTCTTTGTTTTCATTAACAGAAAATGTGCTCGTTAATAAATTGGGTTGAGCCGACATATTTAATTTAGATGAATATGAAGAATCAGTTCTATCAGATGTTCGGGCAACGACTTTGGTTACTGCATTCGCAAGCATTTCTGAAACCTAATGCTTACTCACCCAAACTCATCTACATAGTACTGACACAATACGTTTTCGAAAATAAACACACAAACACATAAGAGTCAGGCAAACCAAGGACTAAACCAAAGGTCAACAATTAATTCTTGCCAGGATCAGTTTTAACTACTTAAATATTTTATAGCATTGATCTTGCAAACAAAACAAGTAAGAAGTCTGTAGTCGAGTGTACCCGACTACGAGAGCCCCTTTGCCTACATATACAGCCATACACACACATACTCATACATACACACAGTTCTGCACGTACTTGGCCATTGCGCGCGCCTTTTAGCCCCCCACGATCTATAGCGCGGTACTTATTGTTGTATAACTTCCGTGTTTTTCGTTCAATTTTAACGAAACTCACAACGTAGATGAAGAATGGTCTACTTAATGTGTGTGCGAAAAAGAAATCTTATCGGTTAAAAATTGTACCTTATAATCGTTTTTTTCGATTTGCGGGGGTCAGGAAAGGAAATTTAAAAATCAAAAACAAACTTGTATAGCGTACGAACATAACAAATCTACGTTCCAAATTTTGTTGCTCTAGCTCTTATTTTGCGCGCGCTACTATACCCCCCCCGGGGCCAATAACGCCACTTTTGATGATCTATAACTTCCGAGATTTTTGATCAATCTTACCCAGATTCACAACATCGATCAAGAGCGGTCTAATTATGATGTGTGCCAAAAATAAATTTGATCGGTTGAAAATTGTGCTTAATAATCGTTTTTTTCGATTTGCGGGGGTCAGGGGAGGAAATTGAAAAATCAAAAACAAACTTGTACAGCGTACGAACATAACGAATCTAGATTTCAAGTTTGGTTGCTCTAGCTCTTATAGTCTCTGAGAAACAGGCGTTCATACGGACGGACGGACGGACGGACGGACGGACGGACGGACGGACGGACGGACGGACGGACGGACGGACGGACGGACGGTCGGACGGACGGACAGACAGACAGACGGACAGGGCTAGATGAACTCGTCTTGTCGTCCTGATTCAGAATATATATACTTTATGGGGTCTCCGATGATTATTTCTATGTGTTACATACTTTTGGATTTTGCATATTTCCAATAGCTCCGCTTTGCTCTTTTTTTACAAAAAAGGCAAAGGGGCTAAAAATAACGTGGTGTTCCCCTTAAAGAACAACAAAGCGATAAACGTATTAAAACTAAATACCCCAAGATTTTAAGTAAACGTATATTGTCATATGTGTAGAACTTCGTTATAAAAAAGGTGTAGAATACACCATAGCTTTGTATCTGTTATTAGTTGGCCGTTTTGCTTTTTAAAAAAAGATAAAAAGAAAGCTATTGGAAAGTTAAAAAATCTAAATAATGTAACAGTCAGAAATAATCATCTGAGACCCTATAAAGAATATGTATTCATGTTCAGGACGACTAGCTGATCTAGCCCAGTTCATCTGCCCGTTTGTAAACACACCTTTTTGTTTTATTTTATTTAATTTATTTATTTAATGTCGACTAAGAACAGTCGAAGAAAAAAATTGTTCGTAAGGAACAAATTTAAATTGAAATTAAAATATTTTAAAAAGTTTATATAAGATTTTAGATATTAAGTTTACTTTTGAATAATTTAAATTAAATTAAATTGATTTGAATTAAATTAAACTAAACCTGGGAATATTGACAATGTAATATATTTGACAGCTTAAAAAATGATCCAACATTTGTTGCACGGAATTGGGAAAAGCCAGAAAAACCCAATTAAATCATCCTTATTAGTAAAGATGTTAAATATTATTACTTTGAAAGTTAAGGGTTGAATTTTTGTTAGTTTCTATCGGTAATTCCGCACTGATAACTCTGTAAAGCTTGTTATAGTCAGAGCAGAGTACCCTGAAAGGTTCATGCAATAAATAATTAGCATTACATGAGTTAGGGAGATTTTAACCAAATCTAAAGGAAACATGAATATTACTGTTACCTAGTAAAACACTATAATCTACTAATCCTAAAAGCAATTTATGTAGGAACATAACTCCGAGCATAATAAGGTGATTAGTAAGGGATGGAAGATTAATTAGTAAAAGTTTACTTGCGTACGAAGGTAGACCCATACCGGGAGCAAAAAGAAGATACTTCTTTTGCACAGACTCAATTCCGAATGTTGTGGAGACCATATACAAGATCCGTCTTCTAATATAGGTCGGACAATGGCAGCATAAGATATTTTAGTTATATAAGGGTTGCCAAATTTTGTGGACTATATTTTGATGAATCGTAGAGTTTGAGTAGCCTTACTTATAGTAAATGCAACATGGGAATTGAAATTTAACTTGTGGTCAAGTAGAATTCCTAAGTTCATGACATTCTCTAGTCTATCAACGGTAAGCTGATCAAGAGTGTAACTGAACATAAGAGGTGTACCTGTAAAAAATGACATAACCTTACATTTAGATCAGTTAAGATGTAGTAAATTACATTTACACCAGACAAAAAACAGGTCTTGTTCAGACTGCTATAAAGTGTCATTATAAGTGACATATAACTTCACATCATCGGCATACATTAGTATATTAGATTAGGAGAAAACTTGTGGAAGATCATTGATAAAAAGATTAAAAACTAACGGACCCAGATGACTGCTTTGGGTGACTCCGAATAAAACATATACGGACCTAGATAAGGATGATTTAAACATAACTTGTATTCGCGAGCGAAGGTAATCGTCGATACAGTTAAGGTCTTGAGGAAATGCAATCCAACTTATCTTTTGAATCAAGAGAGTGTGATTTACGGAGTCAAAAGCTTTACTGAAATCCGTGTAAATCACATTGGTCTACAATTTATTCTGAAATCCTTAAATAACAGTGGAACTAAATTCATGTAGGTTAGTGGTAGTAGATCGTGATTTCACAAAACCATGTTGGCTAGGTGATATAATCGAACGATATCAATTTCACAAACACTTTAGGAATAAGAGACAATTAAGATATAGCTCTATAGTTCTTAATATCCGACATTGAACCGTTTTAATGGAGAAGAATTATATATGATTCCTTCCAAATGGTCGGGAATGAACTAGATTTAATGGACGACTCATTGTAGTAAATTGCGGAAGCAGAATTAGAAGGAATGTACGAACAGGTTACGTATAAATTAATATTATTTATATTAATTTTTAAAGCCTTAAATTAAATATTTTACGGACCGTCTATAAATTCAAAGTTAGATGAAAGATTTGAACGGACGGCAATAACTACGCCACCATCTAGGTGAAGTGAACGGTCTCGTCTAAAGTAAGTGTATCTACTACAAAGTATAGATAAATCTGGAATTTCTGGCTTTAACCAGGCTTCGGTGAAAATTATTATGTTAGAGTCAAAAGAAAAACTGTCTAGATAAAATTTAGACAATTTTGACTTAAGATCTCTAACATTTTGATAAGAAAGGAAGTTGTTAGTTTTTTAGCGCGATAGTAGATGCAACTCCGTTAGGAATTTGTGGCAGCACAATTGGAGGCCGATTTCAAATAAGGGGAACAAAGTTTTTAATAACCAGATCCAGGCCAGAACATTTTAATAAGCGGATCCTTAAGCTGGAACATTTTGCAACAGACGGTGTTGAAAATATCAGCCGGGAAACAAATTTTAAAAGAGAATATTTCTCTAACATATTTAAAATCAAATTATTGTATAGAAATATCCTTGTTTTTACAAGTTAGATCGGACAATTTTTATATCCATAAAATGTATGAGTATAAATCATCAACCGAGGTATCCGGGGACAGCCTAGATACAAATATTTGTTTTTTATAAGGGACTACAGAAAGAGGCTTGACGGAAGTATTTGAACCTGTAGGTAATCTTACCGTTTGAGGTAAATTACCAATATATGAAATATGTGGTGAAATAATAACACTATTGACAATGAATGAAGTTGTATCAAACGCTTTATTATTACCAGGAATACGAGATGAGGAACTAAAACTTATCAGCTGTACCAAATTATTTATTATTATTATTCACTGCAGCAGATGGTGATAATGGACAAAGCGTAAGAGATGGCAATTTAAATAAACCAGATGAAGATGGTATTAGATTTACCGTTGGCTTAGGCTCTTCGCGTGTTTATATTTTTAACTTGGTTAAATTATCATCCAAAGCTTGAAAATCTTTACGTAAGGTATTTAAACACAGCCTTCAGCTTCACGACAAGACTCGCAACACCATTTAAAACCAGATTTATTAGAAACAAGTAAGAAGTCTGTAGTCGAGTGAACCCGACTACGGGAGCCCCTTTGAAAACATACGCAGCCATACTCACACATACACATATTTGTACATGTTCTTAACCATTTCGCGGGTCTTTTGATGATGATTGCCAAAAAGAAATTCGATCGGTTGAAAATTGTGCCTAATTATCGATTTTTTCGAATTGCGGGGAGGAAATTAAAAAATCTAAAACAAACTCGTATGGCGCACGAACAAAACGAATCCAGATTGGAAATTTGGTTGCTCTAGCTCTTGTTTAGCGCGCACTACTTAACCCCGCGCTTCATACCACCGTTTTAATGATGTATTACTTCCGAGTTTTTTGATCAATCTTACCCATTTTCACAACATTGATCAAGAATTGTCTAATTATGATGTGTGCCAAAAAGAAATTTAATCGGTTCAAAATTGTGCTTAATAATCGTTTTTTTCGTATTGGGGGGTCAGGGTAGGAAATTCTAATATCAACAAGTAAAAAGTCTGAAGTCGAGTGAGCCCGACTACAAGAGCCCCATTGCCTACATACCCAGCCATACACACACATACACACAGATCTGCACGTACTTTAAACCATTGCACACGCCTTTTTAGCCCCCGCGCTCTATAGCGAGATACTTAATGTTGTTATCTTCCGTGTTTATTGTTCAATCTTAACGAAAATCACAACGTGATCGATTGAAAATTATGCTTAAGAATCGTTTTTAGCCCCTTTGCCTTTTTTGTAAAAAAAGAGCAAAGCGGAGCTATTGGAAATATGCAAAATCCAGAAGTATGTAACACATAGAAATAATCATCGGAGACCCCATAAAGTATATATATTCTGAATCAGGACGACAAGACGAGTTCATCTAGCCCTGTCCGTCTGTCTGTCCGTCCGTCCGTCCGTCCGTCCGTCCGTCCGTATGAACGTCTGTTTCTCGGAGACTATAAGAGCTAGAGCAACCAAACTTGAAATCTAGATTTGTTATGTTCGTACGCTGTACAAGTTTGTTTTTGATTTTTGAATTTCCTCCCCTGACCCCCGCAAATCGAAAAAAACGATTATTAAGCACAATTTTCAACCGATCAAATTTATTTTTGGCACACATCATAATTAGACCATTCTTGATCGATGTTGTGAATCTGGGTAAGATTGGTCAAAAATCTCGGAAGTTAGAGATCAGCAAAAGTGGCGTTATGGGCCCCGGGGGGGTATTGTAGTGCGCGCAAAATAAGAGCTAGAGCAACGAAATTTGGAACGTATATTTGTTATGTTTGTACGCTATACAAGTTTGTTTTAGATTTTTCAATTTCCTCCCCTGACCCCCGCAAATCGAAAAAATTGATTATTAAGCACAATTTTCAACCGATCAAATTTATTTTTGGCACACATCATAATTAGACCATTCTTGATCGATGTTGTGAATCTGGGTAAGATTGATCAAAAATCTCGGAAGTTATACATCATCAAAAGTGGCGTAATGGGCCCCGGGGGGGTATAGTAGCGCGCGCAAAATAAGAGCTAGAGCAACGAAATTTGGAACGTATATTTGTTATGTTTGTGCGCTATACGAGTTTGTTTTAGAATTTTCAATTTCCTTCCCTGACCCCCGCAATTTGAAAAAATCGATTTTCAGATACAATTTTTAACCGATCAAATTTCTTTTACGCACACATATTAATTAGACCATTCTTCATCTAAGTTGTGAATTTCGTTAAAATTGAACAATAAACACGGAAGTTATACAACATTAAGTACCGCGATATTGAGCGTGGGGGGCTAAAAGGTGCGCGCAATGGCTAAGTACGTGCAGAACTGTGTGTATGTATGAGTATGTGTGTGTATGGCTGTATATGTAGGCAAAGGGGCTCTCGTAGTCGGGTACACTCGACTACAGACTTCTTACTTGTTTTTTTTGTATTGCGGGGGTCAGGTGAGGAAATTCAAAAGGTAAATCAAACTCGTTAGCGTACGTACATAACGAATCTAGATTCAAAATTTGGTTGCTCTTGCTCTTATAGTTTCTGAGAAACAAACGCTCCAGATGGACGGACAGACGGACATGGCTAGATCGACTCAGCTAGTCCTCCCGAACAAGAATATATATACTTTGTGGTGTCTCCGATTATTATTTCTATCTTTAACATACTTTATGGGGTCTCCGACGATTATATCTATCTTTTACATACTTTTGAATTTGCACAAGTCCATTAGCTCCGCTTTGCTCTATTTTGTGGCAAATGGGCTAAAAAAGTTAATAATAACCAATTTGGAGTTATTTACTAGTTTAAATAATGAAATACATAACATGTGTGCTCACACTTTTGTTCGGGTAAATTAGGGATTTTTTTTTTTTGGTTTTATTTACCGATAAAAAAATTGTATATGCTAAGTTTAAGGTGTGATAGCCGCCTAGTCAGCAGGACGACTAAGGATCGACCCCAGCAGACAACAGGTACAAAAAAATTAAAATTTTTCAAGTAAATTGTCATTGATGAGAATGCATTCGAAATAGCTATACGACTTGCTTACTTAGATTTTTAGCCCCTTTCCCTTTTTGTAAAAAAGAGCGAAGCGGAGCTATTGGAAATGTGCAAAATCGAAAAGTATGTAACACATAGAAATAATCATCGGAGACCCCATAAAGTATATATATTCTTGATCAGGACGACTAGCTGAATCGATCTAGCCCTGTCCGATTATTAAGCACAATTTTCAACCGATCAAATTTATTTTTAATACACATCATAATTAGACCATTCTTGATCCATGTTGTGAATCTGGGTAAGATTGATCAAAAATCTCGGAAGTTATAGATCATCAAAAGTGGTGTTATGGGCACCCGAGGGGGGGGGGGGGTATAGTAGTGCGCGCAAAATAAAAACTAGAGCAACGAAATTTGGAACGTAGATTTTTTATGTTCGTACGCTGTAAAAGTTTGTTTTTGATTTTGCAATTTCTCCCCTGACCCCCGCAATTTGAAAAAAACGAATTATAAGGTACAATTTTTAACCGATCAAATTTATTTTCCTCACACATATTGAGTAGACCATTCTTCTTTTATGTTGTGAATTTCGTTAAAATTAAACATAAACACGGAAGTTATACAACATTAAGTACCGCGCTATAGAGCGTGGGGGGCTAAAAGGTGCGCGCAATGGCTAAGTACGTGCAGAACCGTGTGTATGTATGAGTATGTGTGTGTATGGCTGTATATGTAGGCAAAGGGGCTCTCGTAGTCGGGTACACTTGACTACAGACTTCTTACTTGTTTTTTTATAATTTTCCTAACTCTTGTTTTATTTATTTACTTTACTTTGTAGGAGGATATTCTTAAACATAAACATTTATTAAAAAACATAAAGACTATTTAAGCGAATAACTAAATCGGTAAGTGTCATGGTAACTATCTCTTAAGAAGTTATTTTCAATTATTTTATGATGTCAACACTAGCTGCAGCTGGGGTTTTAGAAGGAAACAAGTAAGAAGTCTGTAGTCGAGTGTACCCGACTACGAGAGCCCCTTTGCCTACATATACAGCCATACACACATACTCATACATACACACAGTTCTGCACGTACTTGGCCATTGCGCGCGCCTTTTAGCCCCCCACGCTCTACAGCGCGGTACTTATTGTTGTATAACTTCCGTGTTTTTCGTTCAATTTTAACGAAACTCACAACGTAGATGAAGAATGATCTACTTAATATGTGTGCGAAAAAAAAATCTTATCGGCTAAAAATTGTACCTTATAATCGTTTTTTTCGATTTGCGGGGGTCAGGGGAGGAAATTTAAAAATCAAAAACAAACTCGTATAGCGTACGAACATAACAAATCTACGTTCCAAATTTTGTTGCTGTAGCTCTTATTTTGCGCGCGCTACTATACCCCCCCGGGGCCCATAACGCCACTTTTGTTGATGTATAACTTCCGAGATTTTTGACCAATCTTACCCAGATTCACAACATCGATCAAGAATGGTCTAATTATGATGTGTGCCAAAAATAAATTTGATCGGTTGAAAATTGTGCTTAATAATCGTTTTTTTCGATTTGCGGGGGTCAGGGGAGGAAATTGAAAAATCCAAAACAAACTTGTATAGCGTACGAACATAACGAATCTAGATGCCAAATTTCGTTGCTGTAGCTCTTATTTTGCGCGCGCTATTATACCCCCCCCGGGGCCCATAACGCCACTTTTGATGATCTATAACTTCCGAGATTTTTGATCAATCTTACCCAGATTTACAACATCGATCAAGAATGGTCTAATTATGATGTGTGCCAAAAATAAATTTGATCGGTTGAAAATTGTGCTTAATAATCGTTTTTTTCGATTTGCGGGGGTCAGGGGAGGAAATTGAAAAATCAAAAACAAACTCGTATAGCGTACGAACACAACAAATCCACGTTCCAAATTTCGTTGCTCTAGCTCTTATTTTGCGCGCGCTACTATACCCCCCCGGGGCCCAAAACGCCACTTTTGATGATCTATAACTTCCGAGATTTTTGATCAATCTTACCCAGATTTACAACATCGATCAAGAATGGTCTAATTATGATGTGTGCCAAAAATAAATTTGATCGGTTGAAAATTGTGCTTAATAATCGTTTTTTTTGATTTGCGGGGGTCAGGGGAGGAAATTCAAAAATCAAAAACAAACTCGTATAACCTACGAAGATAACGAATCTAGATTTCAAGTTTGGTTGCTCTAGCTCTTATAGTCTCTGAGAAACAGGCGTTCATACAGACGGACAGACGGACAGACGGACAGACGGACAGACAGACAGACGGACAGGGCTAGATGAACTCGTCTTGTCGTCCTGATTCAGAATATATATACTTTATGGGGTCTCCGATGATTATTTCTATGTGTTACATACTTTTGGATTTTGCACATTTCCAATAGCTCCGCTTTGCTCTTTTTTTACAAAAAGGCAAACGGGCTAAAAAGGAAACTAATGGATTTGTGAAAAATCGAAAAGTATGTAACAGGTAGCAATAATCATCGAAGAAAATATATTCTTAATCAGGATGACAAAACGAGTCGATCTAGCCATGTCCGTCCGTCCGTCTGTCTGTCCGACCATTATGGAGCGCAGGACGGTTAGGCGGTGCCCGCAAAATAAGAGTAGGACTTTCCAAATTTTAAACACAGATTCGGTATTTTCGTACGCTATACAAGTTTGTTTTGATTTTTGAATATCCTTCCCTGAACCCCGCAATACGAAAAAAGCGATTATTAAGCACAATTTTCAACCGATTGAATTTCTTTTGGCACCCAACATAATTAGACCATTCTTGATCTACGTTGTGAATCTTGTTAAAATCAAAAATCTGAGAAGTTATACATCATTAAATTTGGCGTTATGGAAGGCAGGAGGGTTAAGTGGTGCGCGCAAAATAAAAGCTAGAGCAACCAAATTTGGAATCTAGTTATTTAAGCAATCTTAATGAGATTCACAACGCAAGTGAAGAATGGTCTTATTATGATGTTTTCCAAAAAGAAATTCAATCGGTTTTTTCGTTTGTGGGGGTCAGGAGAGGAAATTTAAAAATCTAAAACAAACTGGTCTAAATTAGAAGCATTGCGAATCTAGATTTTATATTGGTTACTCTAGCTCTTATGGTCTCTGAGAAATAGGCGTTCATACGGATGAACCGACGGTTATGGCTAGATTAACTCGTCTTGTCGTCCTGATCAAGAATATATATAATTTATGGGGTCTCCGATGATTATTTCTATCTGTTACATACTTTTGCATAAATCCATTATTTCCGCTTTGTTCTTTACTAAAACGATAGTACAGTTTTGCATGGCAGTCGAAATCCACCTTATTTGTTAAATTCAAAATATATGAAACTCACTTAACGCATTGTTGTATAATAACTTATATAAATAGTTTTATTAACAAAAGTAATAAATTGAACATAAACACAGAAGTTATACAACATTAAGTACCTCGCTATAGAGCGTGGGGGCTAAAAGGTGCGCGCAATGGCTAAGTACGTGCAGAACTGTGTGTATGTATGAGTATGTGTGTGTATGGCTGTATATGAAGGCAAAGGGGCTCTCGTAGTCGGGTACACTCGACTACAGACTTCTTACTTGTTTTTTTATAATTTTCCTAACTCTTGTTTTATTTATTTATTTTACTTTGTAGGAGGATATTCTTAAACATAAACATTTATTAAAAAACATAAAGACTATTTAAGCGAATAACTAAATCGGTAAGTGTCATGGTTATTTTCAATTATTTTATGATGTCAACACTAGCTGCAGCTGGGGTTTTAGAAGGAAAAAAGGAATCTAATGGATTTGTGCAAAATCGAAAAGTATGTAACAGGTAGCAATAATCATCGAAGAAAATATATTCTTAATCAGGATGACAAAACGAGTCGATCTAGCCATGTCCGTCCGTCCGTCTGTCTGTCCGATCATTATGGAGCGCAGGACGGTTAGGCGGTGCACGCAAAATAAGAGTAGGACTTTCCAAATTTTAAACACAGATTCGGTATTTTCGTACGCTATACAAGTTTGTTTTGATTTTTGAATATCCTTCCCTGAACCCCGCAATACGAAAAAAGCGATTATTAAGCACAATTTTCAACCGATTGAATTTCTTTTTGGCACCCAACATAATTAGACCATTCTTGATCTACGTTGTGAATCTTGTTAAAATCAAAAATCTGAGAAGTTATACATCATTAAATTTGGTGTTATGGAAGGCAGGAGGGTTAAGTGGTGCGCGCAAAATAAAAGCTAGAGCAACCAAATTTGGAATCTAGTTATTTAAGCAATCTTAATGAGATTCACAACGCAAGTGAAGAATGGTCTTATTATGATGTTTTCCAAAAAGAAATTCAATCGGTTTTTTCGTTTGTGGGGGTCAGGAGAGGAAATTTAAAAATCTAAAACAAACTGGTCTAAATTAGAAGCATTGCGAAACTAGATTTTATATTGGTTACTCTAGCTCTTATGGTCTCTAAGAAATAGGCTTCATACGGATGAACCGACGGTTATGGCTAGATTAACTCGTCTTGTCGTCCTGATCAAGAATATATATAATTTATGGGGTCTCCGATGATTATTTCTATCTGTTACATACTTTTGCATAAATCCATTATTTCCGCTTTGTTCTTTACTAAAAGGATAGTACAGTTTTGCATGGCAGTCGAAATCCACCTTATTTGTTAAATTCAAAATATATGAAACTCACTTAACGCATTGTTGTATAATAACTTATATAAATAGTTTTATTAACAAAAGTAATAAATTGAACATAAACACAGAAGTTATACAACATTAAGTACCGCGCTATAGAGCGTGGGGGCTAAAAGGTGCGCGCAATGGCTAAGTACGTGCAGAACTGTGTGTATGTATGAGTATGTGTGTGTATGGCTGTATATGAAGGCAAAGGGGATCTCGTAGTCGGGTACACTCGACTACAGACTTCTTACTTGTTTTTTTATAATTTTCCTAACTCTTGTTTTATTTATTTATTTTACTTTGTAGGAGGATATTCTTAAACATAAACATTTATTAAAAAACATAAAGACTATTTAAGCGAATAACTAAATCGGTAAGTGTCATGGTTATTAGCCCCTTTGCCTTTTTTGTAAAAAAAGAGCAAAGCGGAGCTATTGGAAATATGCAAAATCCAAAAGTATGTAACACATAGAAATTATCATCGGAGACCCCATAAAGTATATATATTCTAAATCAGGACGACAAGACGAGTTCATTTAGCCCTGTCCGTCTGTCTGTCCGTCCGTCCGTCCGTCCGTCCGTCCGTCCGTCCGTCCGTCCGTATGAACGCCTGTTTCTCAGAGACTATAAGAGCTAGAGCAACGAAACTTGAAATCTAGATTCGTTATGTTCGTACGCTGTACAAGTTTGTTTTTGATTTTTCAATTTCCTCCCCTGAGCCCCGCAAATCGAAAAAAACGATTATTAAGCACAATTTTCAACCGATCAAATTTATTTTTGGTACACATCATTATTGGACCATTCTTGATCGATGTTGTGAATCTGGGTAAGATTGATCAAAAATCTCGGAAGTTATAGATCAGCAAAAGTGACGTTATGGGCCCCGGGGGGGGGGTATAGTAGTGCGCGCAAAATAAGAGCTAGAGTAACGAAATTTGAAACGTAGATTTGTTATGTTCGTACGCTATACGAGTTTGTTTTGGATTTTTGAATTTCCTCCCCTGACCCCCGCAAATCGAAAAAAACGATTATTAAGCATAATTTTCAACCAATCAAATTTATTTTTGGTACAAATCATAATTAGACCATTCTTGATCGATGTTGTAAGTCTGGGTAAGATTGATCAAAAATCTCGGAAGTTATAGATCATCAAATGTGGCGTTATGGGCCCCGGGGGGGTATAGTAGTGCGCGCAAAATAAGAGCTAGAGCAACGAAATTTGGAACGTAGATTCGTTATGTTCGTACGCTATACAAGTTTGTTTTTGATTTTTAAATTTCCTCCCCTGACCCCCGCAAATCGAAAAAAACGATTTTAAGGTACAATTTTTAACCGATAAGATTTCTTTTTCGCGCACATAATAAGTAGACCATTCTTCATCTACGTTGTGAGTTTCGTTAAAATTGAACGAAAAACACGAATCTGGGTAAGATTTATTAAAAATCTCGGAAGTTATAGATCAGCAAAAGTGGCGTTATGGTCCCCGGGGGGGGGTTATGTAGTGCGCGCAAAATAAGAGCTACAGCAACGAAATTTGGAACGTAGATTTGTTATGTTTTTACGCTATACGAGTTTGTATTGGATTTTTCAATTTCCTCCCCTGACCCCCGCAATTCGAAAAAAACGATTATTAAGCACAATTTTCAACCGATCAAATTTATTTTTGGTACACATCATTATTAGACTATTCTTGATCGATGTTGTGAATCTGGGTAAGATTGCTCAAAAATTTCGGAAGTTATAGATCAGCAAAAGTGGTGTTTTGGGCCCCGGGGGGGTATAGTAGTGCGCGCAAAATAAGAGCTAGAGCAACGAAATTTGGAACGTATATTTGTTATGTTTGTACGCTATACGAGTTTGTTTTAGATTTTTCAATTTCCTTCCCTGACCCCCGCAATTTGAAAAAATCGATTTTCAGATTCAATTTTTAACCGATCTAATTTCTTTTACGCACACATATTAATTAGAACATTCTCCATCTACGTTGTGAATTTCGTTAGATTTGAACAATAAACACGAAAATTTGATCGGTTGAAAATTGTGCTTAATAATCGTTTTTTTCGATTTGCGGGGGTCAGGGGAGGAAATTTAAAAATCAAAAACAAACTTGTACAGCGTACGAAAATCATAAATCTAGGTTTAAAATGTGGTTGCTCTAGCTCTTATAGTCTCTGAGAAACAGGCGTTCATACGGACGGACGGTCGGACGGACGGACGGACGGACGGACGGACGGACGGACGGACGGACGGACGGACGGTCGGACGGACGGGTAGACAGACGGACAGGGCTAGATGAACTCGTCTTGTCGTCCTGATTCAGAATATATACTTTATGGGGTCTCCGATGATTATTTCTATGTGTTACATACTTTTGGATTTTGCAACTTTCCAATAGCTCCGCTTTGCTTTTTTTTTTACAAAAAAAGGCAAAGGGGCTAAAAAGCGATTATTAAGCACAATTTTCAACCGATTGAATTTCTTTTTGGCACCCAACATAATTAGACCATTCTTGATCTACGTTGTGAATCTCGTTAAAATCAAAAATCTGAGAAGTTATACATTATTAAATTTGGCGTTATGGAAGGCATGAGCGTTAAGTGGTGCGCGCAAAATAAAAGCTAGAGCAACCAAAATTGGAATCTAGTTTTTTAAGCAATCTTAATGAGATTCACAACGATAGTGAAGAATGGTCTAATTATGATGTTTTCCAGCACTGCGAATCTAGATTTTATATTGGTTACTCTAGCTCTTATGGTCTCTGAGGAATAGGCGTTCATACGGACGAACCGACGGTTGGCTAGATTAACTCGTCTTGTCGTCCTGATCAAGAATATATATAATTTATGTGCTCTCCGATGATTATTTCTATCTGTTACATACTTTTGCATAAATCCATTAGTTCCGCTTTGTTCTTTACTAAAAGGATAGTACAGTTTTGCATGGCAGTCGAATTCCACCTTATTTGTCAAATTCAAAATATATGAAACTCAATTAACGCATTGTTGTATAATAACTTATATAAATAGTTTTATTAATAAAAGTAATAAATTGAACATAAACACGGAAGTTTTACAACATTAAGTACCGCGCTATAGAGCGTGGGTGGCTAAAAGGTGCGCGCAATGGCTAAGTACGTGCAGAACTGTGTGTATGTATGAGTATGTGTGTGTATGGCTGTATATGATGGCAAAGGGGCTCTCGTAGTCGGGTACACTTGACTACAGACTTCTTACTTGTTTTTTTATAATTTTCCTAACTCTTGTTTTATTTATTTATTTTACTTTGTAGGAGGATATTCTTAAACATAAACATTTATTAAAAAACATAAAGACTATTTAAGCGAATAACTAAATCGGTAAGTGTCATGGTAACTATCTCTTAAGAAGTTATTTTCAATTATTTTATGATGTCAACACTAGCTGCAGCTGGGGTTTTAGAAGGAAAAAAGGAAACTAATGGATTTGTGAAAAATCGAAAAGTATGTAACAGGTAGCAATAATCATCGAAGAAAATATATTCTTAATCAGGATGACAAAACGAGTCGATCTAGCCATGTCCGTCCGTCCGTCTGTCTGTCCGACCATTATGGAGCGCAGGACGGTTAGGCGGTGCCCGCAAAATAAGAGTAGGACTTTCCAAATTTTAAACACAGATTCGGTTTTTTTGTACGCTATACGAGTTTGTTTTGATTTTTGAATATCCTTCCCTGAACCCCGCAATACGAAAAAAGCGATTATTAAGCACAATTTTCAACCGATTGAATTTCTTTTTGGCACCCAATATAATTAGACCATTCTTGATCTACGTTGTGAATCTCGTTAGAATCAAAAATCTGAGAAGTTATACATCATTAAATTTGGCGTTATGGAAGGCAGGAGGGTTAAATGGTGCGTGCAAAATAAAAGCTAGAGCAACCAAATTTGGAATCTAGTTTTTTAAGCAATCTTAATGAGATTCACAACGCAAGTGAAGAATGGTCTAATTATGATGTTTTCCAGCACTGCGAATCTAGATTTTATATTGGTTACTCTAGCTCTTATGGTCTCTGAGAAATAGGCGTTCATACGGATGAACCGACGGTTATGGCTAGATTAACTCGTCTTGTCGTCCTGATCAAGAATATATATAATTTATGGGGTCTCCGATGATTATTTCTATCTGTTACATACTTTTGCATAAATCCATTAGTTTCACTTTGTTCTTTACTAAAAGGATAGTACAGTTTTGCATGGCGGTCGAATTCCAATAAATATATGAAACTCAATTAACGCATTGTTGTATAATAACTTATATAAATAGTTTTATTAATAAAAGTAAAAGTTCGAGTTAAATCGTATTGCGTATGAAAATAAGGAACCTAGCTTCCTAACTTGCTCTAGCTCTTATAGATTCTGAGAAACAGGTGTACAGACGGACGGAGGGATGGACACCCAGGATGCAGCGGACTGACATTCTGGCTGGATTGACATTCTTGATCTACATTGTGAATATCCTTAATATTGGATAAAACACGAAATTTACTCAATATATAATATCCCGTTTAAAAGCCGCGTGCAACAGCACTTTTTCAAAAGTGCGTTAATAGCTGTGTATATGTGTCTGTACGTAGGCAAAGGGATTCTCGTAGTCAGGTACACTCGACTACAGATTTCTTATTTTATTTTTTTAATATTTTTCTAACGGATTTGATGCTAAAGACTTGTATTTCTCGCAATATAGAACCCTTCGCCGATGATCGAAGATCCGACTTTTACCTACACAAGAAATTGCAAGCTTCAGCAAATAGTAAAACTAGCCAATGATATCGAGAAAAATTGTGGGACTT
This sequence comes from Zygothrica quintamaculata, assembly GCA_037044455.1. Classification (NCBI taxonomy): domain Eukaryota; kingdom Metazoa; phylum Arthropoda; class Insecta; order Diptera; family Drosophilidae; genus Zygothrica; species Zygothrica quintamaculata. The sequence goes on along the minus strand of JBAMBS010002596.1, from coordinate 24,789 downwards.
GCGCTAAGGTTAACTAGCTTGGGAAGACACCGTTCCCCTCTCAGGTAGGAAAGATGCTTCACATAGACATCTTTTCTAAGGATAAGAAATTGTTCCTTACTTTCGTCGACGAAACCGCAAAATTCACGGTAGTGCAACCTGTGCCGTCGAGAACCATTAAGGATCTGAAGCCAGGATTGCGTCAGACTATGAACTTTTTTTTTCCAAAAGATAACACTATCTTATGTGACAATTATCCAACATTGAATTCACAAACAATTTTGTATTTCTAACCAATAATTTTAGGATCAATTTTTCAAACGCACCACCTATTCATAGCGTCTCAAACGGGCAAGTAGATCGCTTTCATGGCACGTTGCTATAAAAGTATAGAAGTCACTATAGAAGTCATTCTCTAGCCGACAATCGAATAAAACAGGTCAATCTACTCAGTTATTAACAGGAGACCGGTCGAAGTCTAAACGACGGATGAGCCACAAGAAGCAATAGAGAACAGAATCAGAGGTATTGAGATGGTTCGCAGATCTAAAGAGAATGCGACACGGCAAAACAGAGTCGTTGGAGGTAAAAAATCAAACAGGAGGCCTGGAAACAAGCTCACAGATCTATGTGAGGAAAAAGCTGAAGAAGCGGACCTACGGACCACGGACTTCGTTAAAAGTAGGTCCACAAAGAAAATATAAATGACTTCGTTGGAATGGTTCCTTGGTTTTCTACTTTTTTTATCATTATATATCCGTTTAACCACTTGCCACAAGATTGTGTAATTAATCTTTCGTTGGTAGGTTAACATAGGTGCATCAGTTCATAGATTATTTACAGATAAATAATATAAATAATGGGCGAATAGAAATTTACAACAGAATTCAAAATCAAATAAGCATGGCAACCTCTCAATCCAACAAATCCTTAAGGCATCTAAAAACTCACAACCTGACACTGTTCATTCGAAATGTTTGCCGTAACACCCGCTAAGTTAATATTGTTAGCCCAACCATCTTAAACTATGCAGATTTATAATCAGCTTGGCTGGAAGAGCCCACTACTATGCCTATAGAGTATCTTATGTCCGTCGCGAAAATTACATCATTCACAAAATTTTATACTCTGATGGACAACGTAATAGCGACAGAGGCATATTTCACACGCTTGACAGCTCACAATCTCACTTAGACCTACAGGTTACTGTTCGGCGGCAAAATGTTACTGCGCTAGGCAGTCACAATCTGGAGGCAGTCACGCAAATGGGAAAATAAATCAAAAAAAGTTAAAATTTTAATAAATGTGTTACTGCACAGCACTACTTATATTACTTATATATACTTAATATTCTTGATCAATATCACTAGCCGAGTTGACCTAGCCCATCCGTCTACTGTTTCTCCGTATCAATGTAAACTTAGTACTTTTTGATTGAAGGTTTCTTATTTTCGTACGCTTTACGAGTTAAAAATCACGCGCAACACAGTTCATATAGAACTGTGTGTATAGTTATGGGCGAAGGTTTTAGGTATCATATTAAAAGGGGCTAAATGGCATTTAAGCCCGTTTTAAAAGTCATCTACGGTCTGAAATTTAGGTAGTACGGTCACCTTTTATTTCTTTCTATTATTGTTGCCAACTCTTTAGAATATTATCCGACTTCACTCTTTTTTCGGTTTTACAGTTTGAAATTCCTTTTCTATTATCTAGCTCATTCATCAGTCTGTTACAAATAATCTGCTCGAAGAATGTTGATGGTTTCTCTGGAGGTTTACTACTTTTAGACTAGTAGGCCCAGACATTGCAGTGTACAACTCTTCGGAAATATTCGTTGCCCAATTTTTCATTGAAATGGTCAGCGAACACTGCTGACTTCATAGCTTCATTTATCATGGTTTGAGACGGTACTCTATCTGGTCCTGGCGTTTTACCGCTCTTTATGCGTGTGGCTTCTTCAGTGTTTTTACATGCAACATACCGCTCCTTAGGCCCTTGACGTATTTCCACGAGTCTTACTCGTGGTAAAATTTTTGTGCCTAACATGATTATCACGAGTCTGACTCGTGGTACAATTTTTGTGCCCAAAGTAATTATCACGAGTCTGACTCGTGGTGTGTAAAAGCGTACATTTGATGAAAAGAAAATTGAAGTTTTATACTTTGAAATTACAAAAATTAATTTTTAACAGATTATTATTTTCGATTCTCATAATAATAAGAATAAAATTAGTTGATACCGTGCATATCATCTAATCTAAAATAAATAGTTTTTTTACTTGCATTCATATTTCGTTTCGTTTTGCGACAGTTCGTAAGCATTAAATCTGGTTCGCTTAGTGCAAGTGGCGTGCGAACAGTTTGAAGCGAATTTCGTTGTGCTAACTGATACGTCAAGGGGTTAAGTTGTATTGACGGAGTAAAAAAATGTGATTGTTCCAAAATTAGTGCTTTTTACAATTTCGGCAAAATCCCAAAATTGATAACGTGTCAGCTTCAGCACTTTTGTAATTCAATTATATCACCTAGCCAACATGGTTTTGTGAAATTAAGATCTACTACCACTAACTTACTTGAATTTAATACCGCTGTTATTAAAGGATTTCAGAATAAAGTGCTGACCAATGTTATTTAGACGGATTTCAGTAAGGCTTTTGACTCCGTAAATCACAATCTCTTGACTAAAAAGCTGTGTTTTATTGGATTTTCTCAAGACAACGATTACCTTTGCTCGCGAATACAACGAGCTATTTTTAAATCATCCTTATCTAACTCCATATATGTGTCATCCGGAGTCCCCCAGGGCAGTCATCTGGGTCCGTTACTTTTTAATCTTTTTATCAATGAGCTTCCACAAGTTTTCTCCTATTCTAATATACTAATGTATGCCGATTATACAAAGTTATATGCTACTTATAATGACATAACATTTTCTCATTTATTGCAGCCTGAACTAGACCTGTAATTTGTCTGGTGTGAATTTAATTTACTGCATATAAACTGCTCTAAATGTAAGGTTATGTCATATTTTCGAGGTGCACCTCTTACGTTCAATGACACTCTTGATCAGCTTACCGTAGACAGACTAGATGGCGTCATGGACTTAGGAATTCTATTTGACCACAAGTTAAATTTCAATGCCCATGTTTCATTTACTATAAGTAAGGCTACTCAAACTCTAGGATTCATTAAAATAGAACACTGATCTTGTGAATGATCTCCACAATATTCGGTACACCATTATAGAATTGAGTCTGTACAAAAGAAATTTCTTTTCTTTGCTCGTCGTGCTTTTAACTATTACTAATTAATCTTACTAATCGCTGTATTATAATCGGTGCTATGTTCTTACATAAATTGCTTTTAGGAATAATAGTTTTTAGTGTGTTATTAAGTGATATTAATATTCGTGTTCCCTCTAGAATTTCGCGTAACTTGAAACCAATCTCCCTTAACACATGTACATATAATTATTTATTGCATGAACCTTTCAGAGTACTCTGTTCTGACTATAACAAGCACAGATTTATCAGTGCTGAATTATCCTTAGTAGCTAACCAAAATTCAGTCCTTAACTTTAAAACTAATAATACTTAAAATCTTTACTAATACGGATGATCTAATTGGGTTTTTATAAGCTTCCCAATTCTGTGTAACAAATGTTGAATCATTAGCCCCTTTGCCATAAAAAGAAAGCAAAGCGGAGCTAATGGTAATGTGCAAAATCCAAAAGTATGTAACACATAAAAATAATCATCGGAGACTCCATAAAGTATATATATTCTTGATCAAGATGACAAGACGAGTTGATGTCCGTCTGCCCGTCCATTCTTAGGTATGAACGCCTGTTTCTCAGAAACTAAAAAATTTTAAACTTAGATTCGACAATTTCGTACGCTATACGAGTTTGTTTTAGATTTTTAAATTTCCTCCCCTGAACCCCGCAATACGAATCAAAACGATTATAAAGCACAATTTTCAACCCATCGAATTTCTTTTTGGCACACATCATAATTAGACCTTTCTTGATCTATTTTGTAAAACTGAGTGGGATTAATAAAGAAACTCGGAAGCTATACATCAATAAATGTGGTGTTTAGCGGCAAAAGAAGAGCTAGAGCAACCAAATTTGAAATCTATATTCTTAATATTCGTACGCTTTACGAGTTTGTTTTAGATTTCAGAATTTCCTCCCCTGACCCCCGCAATTTTAAAAAATCGATTATAAGGCACAATTTTCAACTTTTTAAATTTCTTTTTGCAAACATATTATTTAAAGCATTCTTGATCTACGTTGTGAATTTCGTTAAGATTAAAAAATAAACACGGAAGTTACAGAACATTAAGTATCGCAATATGGGTCTAAAAGGCGTGCACAATGGCTTAATGTACGTGCAGAACTGTGTGTATGTGTGACTATGTGTGTGTATGGTTGTATATGTAGGCAAAGGGGCTCTCGTAGTCGGATACACTCGACTACAGACTTCTAACTTGTTTTTAATGGTGTCGGTCAGATATCGAACAGGCAGAGGGTTTTGCTAAACATCTAGCTGGTAGATTTGTGCCCAATGACCTCACTTGCCAGCAGGATATTGACAATGTAATGGATACGCTTGACTATCCGCTCCAAATGGATCTGCCTATTCAGCTTTTTGAGCCAAGTGACCTAGCTTTGGTCGTTGGATGTCAGCATTCCGGCAAAGCACCAGGCCATGCTAAGATCTGTAATGCAACTATAAAGGCTCTTCCAGATTATGCAATAAAATTCCTTACTATTGTCTTCAATGCAATAGTGAGGTTGCAATAGTTTCCTGCGCAGTGGAAACTGGGTATCATTTCCATGATCCCAAAGTCTGGAAAGCCAGAAAGTGATCCTGCGTCTTACAGGCCGATTAGTCTTCTACCTACAATATCCAAGGTGTTCGAAAGACTCATTGCGAATCGAATCTCCTCATTTATTGAAACCAAGCAAATTATCCCTGATCATCAATTTGGTTTCTGTTCAGGACATAGTACCACGGAGCAACTGCATCGAGTAGTGGACCAAATTCTCCTAGCATATGAAAACAAGGAATACTGTAACGCTCTGTTCTTAGACGTCAAATTTGACCGAGTTTGGCACTTGGGACTTCTGGCAAAAATTAAGAATGCACTGCCGGCGCCTTACTTCTTGCTCCTTAAGTCATTCCTTGTCAATAGGAAATTTGTTGTGCGGTTTCACACAGCAATATCTGCAAGATATGATGCAAAAACGGGCGTACCATTACTCTACTCCTTATTCACCTCTGATATGCCTCAGCCCAGCATTGATCTGGGTATTCAACCAAGCGATATGATGCTGGCTACGTTCGCTGATGACGTGTGCGTCACGTACAGGGCGAAATGCGAATATGAGGCTGCAGATGGGCTACAGGAGTATGCAGCATCATTTGAAGATTGGGCAAGAAGCTCAAATATTGCCATTAATAAAGGCAAATGTACGAACGTTTGTTTCACACTGAAAAGAAACACACCGCCAGCAATAATGCTAGATGAAACACTTATCGATCAAGCAAATCATGCAAGGTATTTAGGGATTATTCTGGACTTTGGCTTTGTTTTGCAGCCCATATCAGGGTGCTAAAAACAAGGATAAGGGCTGCTGTGGGAAAATATTATTGGCTACTGGGTCCGAAAAGCAAATTATCTCTCAGCAACAAACTAACCATTTATAGGCAAATAATTGCACCAATTTGGATTTATGGCTGTTAAATTTGGGGGCTTGCTTGCGATAGCCAAATCAAACATATTCAAATAGCGCAAAACAAAGTGCTCAGGCTTATCACTGGATGTGAGTGGTATGTCAGAAACAAAACTTAACACAGTGATCTGAAAGTTGCCACAGCGTTCCAGCAAATTAACTTTCACTCAAGTCGCTACAATAGTCGCTTTAATAACCACAGCAATAGGTTAGCCAAAAGGCTGACTAGAACTTGCCCAGGACGACGCCTAAAAAGACGTCGACCTCATAACCTCATTAGCTGGATGCCCAGAAGGAGGCAAATTTAATGTTTATTATATGAATTGTTAAGCTACACCTTAGTGGTTAGCCGGTGCGCCCATTTGGGCTTAATTTAATTGATAGAAAGGACACAAAGAAGTCTGAGGACCTCGGCTTCCTTAATAAAAAAAAAAAAAATTTTTAATACTCCCAATTTAAATTTAAATTTAAATAAAATTTTATATTTTTAATTTTATTTTTTTTCTATATTTTAATGCAATATTTTAAAAATTTAACAACGAGAGCACAAGTTTGCTCTATTACAATATTAGAAGAGTTGGATGCAAAAATAAGGTCAAGCAAACGCCCATTACAATTTCGGACAGCAATAACCTGACAGACAGATAGTTATAATAATGACTCAATAAATTCATTGAAAGTTACTGGTGACACAACATTAGTGGTAGCAGGAGATTGTGACCAGTCAACATTTGGCAGATTAAAATCACCAAAAACAAGCAAGTATTCATTGCTGGATAGCTCGGTCAAAATAGAACGGATAAATTGCGGGATCCTAATGATGAGAAATGTAAGAACAGGTTACAAATAAATTGATATTGTTTATATTGATGTTTGTAGCCGTAAATTCAATATTAGACGAACTGCCAATGACTATTGACCGATATGGAAGGCTAGACGGAACAGCAATAAGTGCGCCACCACCAAGGCGAAGTGAACGGTTGTCTCAACCAGAAAATAGATAAATCGGTAATTTCGGACTTTGACCAAGTTTAAGTAAATACTATTAAGTCAGAGTCAAATGAAAAACTATATAAATAAAGCTTAGACAGTTTTGATTTTAGACATCTAACATTTAGATAAGTAATAAGAGAGGAAATTGTTAGTTTTTTGTTGGCAAAGAAGATGAAACGCCATTAGCATTTCGTGGCAGCACAATCGGAGGCCGATTTCGATTATTGGGAACAAACTCTTTTATAACTAGATCTTTGGGCAAGAAACTTTTGCAACAGAGTGTGTTCAAAATATCAGCCGGAACACTAATTTTAAGAGACGATATTTCCCTGAGATAACTAAAATCAATCACCGAAATATTTAGTTTTTTGAGATCACAGTCGGACAATTGCATTTGGGGTAATAAATTTAAGTTATTCAAATTATCGTCCAAATTTTTGAAATCTCTCTAAAACTATGTAACTGGTAGAAATAATCATCTGAAACCCGATAAAGTATATATAGACAGCTTGCCCTGAAAAACGATAATTGATTCAGGAGCTGAGTGCTCACTTCTGATAGGAACAGTATCGCAAGAACTTTCATGAAAACGAAATTACAATGTAGTTGTATTAAAATATATTAGAAACAAGTAAGAAATTTGTAGTCGAGTGTACCCGACTACGAGAGCCCCTTTGCCTACATATATAGCGTTATACACACAGTTCTGCACGTACTTAGCCACGCGCTCTATAACGTGGTACTTAATGTTGTATAACTTCCGTGTTTATTGTTCAATCTTAACGAAATTTACAAAGTAGGAATCAGGAATAGTCTCCTTAATAAGTGTATCAAAAAAAAAATTTTACCAGTTAAAAATTGTGTCTAATAATGGATTTTTTTGAATTACGGAGGTGGGGAGGAAATTCGAAAATATAAAACAAACTTGTATAGCTTACGAACATAATGAATCTAGATTCCTAATTATTTTCTTCAGCTCTTATTTTGCGCACACTACTTAACCCCCCGGCCACTAAAGACCACATTTAATGTTGTATAACTTCCGAGTTTTTTTTGATCAATCCTACCCAGATTTACAAAATAGATCAAGAATGGTCTAATGATGAGTGCCGAAAGAAATTCAATCGGCTTAAAATTGTGCTTAATAATCGTTTTTTTCGAATTGCGTGGGCAAGGGAAATTGAAAAATCTAAAACAAACTGGTCTAGCGTACGAAAACAACGAATCTAGATTTCAAATTTGGGTGGTGTAGCTCTTACAGTGTCTGAGAAATAGGCGTTCATACGGAGGGACAGACGGTCGGACGGCCAGACGGACATGGCTAGATCGACTCGTCCTGTCGTCCTGATCAAGAATATATATACTTAATGGGGTCTCCGATGATTATTACTATGTGTTATATACTTTTGGATTTTGCACATTTCCAATAGTCCGCTTTGCTTTTCTTTTTTTTTTTTTTTTGGCAAAGGGACTAAAAATACAGTAACAAGTAATAAGCGAGTACTGTCTGGAAATAGTATTTCATGCCGTTTTAAAAGAGAACATAAATTATTTAATCATTATTGATCGTGATATATTTCAACATGGTCTTACTATTACATTATCAATTGGCAAGATCAAGTTTCGTAAAAAAAAAATCTGTAGGTTCTGTAGTAGTTCCTGATAACTCCAAATTGTCTGACATTGACACTGAATTGTGTGGCGATGATAAATTGCATTTGTTACACATAATAAACGAATATTCTGATACATTTATTGATTGTGGGTCTGAAAATTGGGTTACAACTGGGCGGTTGGAGTAACGTTTAGTAAAACCAAACAAAACAGTCCAAGGCAGATTAATGCCAAGAGTTAATCGATGGTGGGCGATATGCAATCTTTCGATCTTGATGTACGATATGGTCTCGGTGAGAAAATCGCACATGTCGACTTCTTTTCATGTGATCTACTGCCAATAAAGATGACTTTCCAAGTTCTTTTCAAACGTATAGAGTTAACTGAAATTTCCGGCTTTTAGCAGGACAACGAAGAGTTTCGAAAACTGTCTCAATATTTTCAATAATCCAGAATAATAAATTAGAAGAAAGTGTAACCAGGTCCTATATCAGATCGAAAATGCTTTGTAGGAAAATGCAAATATTCGGTAATTCCCGAAGTTATTCCAAGATCATTTTATCTTGGTTGGGAAAGACCTTGGATAATATGTATGAATTTTGTTGGTTTGAAAATATGATTAAATATGTGTGCAAATTTGTTAAAAAGTTTATTACATGTAATCTGAGTAAGCCGTTATCAGGCCAGATTCTGGCAGAACTTCACCCAATTTCATAAGTAGATGTGCCATGGCACACAGTATATATTGATATTACTGGAAAGTTAAGTAGAAAGAATGATCAGAAACAATACGTTATAGTTCTGATTAATGATTTTACAAGATTTGTTTATTTGCACCACACGGTTGATATTGGATCAAAAAGTTCTATTAGGGCGTTAAAGACATAATTAGGTGTGCCGACAAAAATTATTGCAGTTCAGAGAAGATGTTTTACGGGTGCCGAAATTAGTAAATTTTGTACTATGCAAAAAATAGATTTTTATAATAATTAATGTAACAATAAAGCCAACTTGTCCTTTTGTTTTTCCGGACGATGTACAATTTGATTTGCCTGCGCCTAAAAAATTCTCTTCAGATAACCCTAATGTTGAATACAGATGCTTTAAAAAATTCAACTTTGAGAAACTTAATTCTCTACTTTACGAGACTAACTGGTCTCAATTGTTCGCTAGTTTCGACATTAATAAAGCCGCGTTGATCCTTTACAATATCTTAAATTTACTTTTTGATAAATAAACAAGTAAGAAGTCTGTAGTCGAGTGTACTCGACTACGAGAGCCCCTTTGCCTACACATACAGCCATACACACACATACTCATACATACACACAGTTCTGCACGTACTTAGCCATTGCGCGCACCTTTTAACCCCACACGCTCTATATCGCGGTACTTAATGTTGTATAACTTCCGTGTTTATTGTTCAATTTTAACGAAATTCACAACTTAGATGAAAAATGGTCTACTTAATATGTGTGCGTAAAAGAAATTTGATCGGTTAAAAATTGTATCTGAAAATCGATTTTTTCGAATTGCGGGGGTCAGGGAAGGAAATTGAAAAATCAAAAACAAACTCGTATAGCGTACAAACATAACAAATATACGTTCCAAATTTCGTTGCTGTAGCTCTTATTTTGCGCGCACTACATTACCTCCCGGGGCCCATAACGCCACTTTTGCTGATCTATAACTACCGAGATTTTTGATCAATCTTACTCAGATTCACAACATCGATCAAGAGTGGTCTAATTATGATGTGTACCAAAAATAAATTTGATCGGTTGAAAATTGTGCTTAATAATCGTTTTTTTTGAATTGCGGGGGTCAGGGGAGGAAATTCAAAAATCTAAAACAAACTCGAATAGCGTACAAACATAAAAAATCTACGTTTCAAATTTCGTTGCTCTAGCTCTTATTTTGCGCGCACTACAATACCCCCCCGGGGCCCATAACACCACTTTTGCTGATCTATAACTTCCGAGATTTTTGATCAATCCTACCCAGATTCACAACATCGATGAAGAGCGGTCTAATTATGATGTGTGCCAAAAATAAATTTGATCGGTGGAAAATTGTGCTTAATAATCGATTTTTTCGAATTGCGGGGGTCAGGGGAGGAAATTGAAAAATCAAAAACAAACTTGTACAGCGTACGAACATAACGAATCTAGATTTCAAGTTTGGTTGCTCTAGCTCTTATAGTCTCCGAGAAACAGGCGTTCATACGGACGGACGGACGGACGGACGGACGGACGGACGGACGGACGGACGGACGGACGGACGGACGGACGGACGGACGGACGGACGGACGGCCAGACAGACGGACAGGGCTAGATGAACTCGTCTTGTCGTCCTGATTCAGAATATATATACTTTATGGGGTCTCCGATGATTATTTATATGTGTTACATACTTTTGGATTTTGCATATTTCCAATAGCTCCGCTTTGGTCTTTTTTTACAAAAAAGGCAAAGGGGCTAAAAACAAACGAATACACCTCCATGGTTCTTTAGCAACGCTTAAAAATGTCAATACTCGATATTATAAAAGATTTAAGTCAATGAGTAGAATCTCATATCACTCTCGTTATGTTATTGCAAAAACAAATTTTGTTTCGTGTAGCACTCGTTGCCTTTTACAATTTCGACAAAATCCTAAACAATTGTTTAACTTAGTGAATTCAAAGCGTAAAGCAAATGTTTTTCCCAACTCGGTTAGTTATGAAGGCATGACAGCAAAGTCTGATCAGGCGGCAGCCAATTTATTTGCATATTTCTTTCAATCTACGTATTCACTTACTGGTTCGACTCGTGAAAGCTCTTATATGTATAAGCTACGTACCTCTTGCTGCATTTTTAATCCCGTTATCTTCAGAAGTTCGCTTTTTAGCGAACTTAATATCATTAACCCAATTTATTGCCCTGGGCCTGATGGAGTTCCTGCATTTGTACTCAAATACTGTGCTGGTTCTCTTTGTAAACCTTTATTTAAACTATTTGAATTGTTCGTTAGTTCCAGTTCGTTCCCAACCATTTGGAAGGAATCATATATAATGCCTCTCCATTTAAACGGCTCAAAGTCGAATATTAAGAACTATTGGGGTAATCCAAATTGTCCGCAATTCCTAAAGTGTTTAAGAAACTGATCAGGACCACAAGACGAGTTGATCTAGCCATATCTGTCTGTTTGTCCATCCGTCCGTCTGTATGAGCGCCTGTTTCTCAGAGACTTTAAGAGCTAGAGCATCCAAATTGTAAGTCTGGATTCCTTATGTTCGTACACTATACGAATTTGTCTTAGATTTTTGAATTTCCTCCCCTGTCGACTGCAGTATAAACAAGAAAGAAGTTTGTAGTCGAGTGTACCCGACTACGAGAGCCCCTTTGCCTACGATCGATTTTTTCGAATTACGGTGGTCAGGGGAGGAAATTCGAAAATCTAAGACAAACTTGTAAAGCATACAAATATTAAGAATCTTGATTTCTTTTTAGCACACATCATAATTAGACCATTTTTGATCTTTCTTGTAAATCTGGGTAAGATTGATCAAAAAACTCGGAAGTTATACATCGTTAAAAGTGGTGTTATTAGCCCCTTTGCCTTTTTGTAAAAAAAGAGCAAAGCGGAGCTATTGGAAATGTGCAAAATCCAAAAGTATGTAACACATAGAAATAATCATCGGAGACCCCATAAAGTATATATATTCTGAATCAGGACGACAAGACGAGTTCATCTAGCCCTGTCCGTCTGTCTGTCCGTCCGTCCGTCCGTCTGTCCGTCCGTCCGTCCGTCCGTCCGTCCGTCTGTATGAACGCCTGTTTCTTAGAGACTATAAGAGCTAGAGCAACCAAATTTTAAGCTTAGATTTGTTATTTTCGTGCGCTATACGAGTTTGTTTAAGATTTTTGAATTTCCTCCTCTGCCCCGCTCAATTAGAAATACACGTTTATTAGGCACAATTTTTAACCGATTGAATTTCTTTTTGACACACATCATAATTAGACTATTCTTAATCTATGTTGTAAATCTTGGAAAGATTGATAAAAAAAACTCGGAAGTTATACATCATTAAAAGTGCCGTTATGGTGCCCTGGTGGTTAAATGGTGCGCGCAAAATAAGAGCTAGAGCAACCAAATTTGGAATAAGGATTATAAGGCACAATTTTCAACCGTTCAAATTTTTTTTTTGGCAAGCATATTACTTAAACATTCTTGATATATATATTATATATGTACATTTCGTTAAGATTAAAAATATTTACGGAAGTTACAGAACATTAAGTATCGCGCAATAGAGCGCAGAGGCTAAAAGGCTTAAAGTACGTGCAAAACTGTGTGTATGTGTGAGTATGTGTATGTGTATGTATGGCTGTGTATGTAGGCAAAGGGGCTCTCGTAGTCGGCTACACTCGACTACAGACTTCATATTTGTTTTTACCTGTTACATACTTTTCAATTTTTCACATTTCCATTAGCTCCCTTTTAACCTTATTTAAGGCAAAGGGGCTAAAAAAAATACGAAGCTAATGAAATGATAATGATCAGGACCTAGTAGCTCACTAGGCGCGCCCAACAGCTAAAAGTGCGAGTAGAACTATGTATATATTTATATATTTATTTATTATTTATATATATTTGTGTGTATAATATAACTGTATAAGCTTGTTTCGAAAGGCAGAGCGGCTTATATAAAACACGAAAATTATTCAATTATTGGATACAGAACTGTATATATATATACACCCGTTGACAACTAATTGACAACAGCAGTTTTGGCTGTACTTTTTCGTGATTTACTTTAACCACAGACATGATAGCGGTAAATCTTTATTTTTTATGCATAGTTCCGTTATTTCCCTTAAAATTTATGTATGATTTAATATCTATTCTAACAGCTTGGACTGAGTAGAATTTCTTGAAAGTTGAGTGGCGTGGTTTTGCCGAGACAAATAATTGACAACAATTTATATTTTGACCAAAAAATTATTAGCCCCTTTGCCTTTTTTGTAAAAAAAGAGCAAAGCGGAGCTATTGGAAATATGCAAAATCCAAAAGTATGTAACACATAGAAATAATCATCGGAGACCCCATAAAGTATATATATTCTGAATCAGGACGACAAGACGAGTTCATCTAGCCCTGTCCGTCTGTCTGTCCGTCCGTCCGTCCGTCCGTCCATCCGTCCGTCCGTCCGTCCGTCCGTCCGTCCATCCGTCCGTCCGTCCGTCCGTCCATCCGTCCGTCCGTCCGTCCGTCCGTATGAACGCCTGTTTTTCAGAGACTATAAGAGCTAGAGCAACCAAACTTGAAATCTAGATTCGTTATGTTCGTACGCTGTTTTTGATTTTTAAATTTCCTCCCCTGACCCCCGCAAATCGAAAAAATCGATTATTAAGCACAATTTTCCACCGAGCAAATTTATTTTTGGTACACATCATTATTAGACCATTCTTGATCGATGTTGTGAATCTTGGTAAGATTGATCAAAAATCTCGGAAGTTATAGATCAGCAAAAGTGGCGTTATGGGCCCCGGGGGGATATAGTAGTGCGCGCAAAATAAGAGCTAGAGCAACGAAATTTGGAACGTAGATTTGTTATGTGTGTACGCTATACGAGTTTGTTTTAGATTTTTCAATTTCCTTTCCTGACACCCGAAATTTGAAAAAATCGATTTTCAGATACAATTTTTAACCGATCAAATTTCTTTTACGCACACATATTAAGTAGACCATTCTCCATCTACCTTGTGAATTTCGTTAAAATTGAACAATAAACACGGAAGTTATACAACATTAAGTACCGTGATATTGAGCGTGTGGGGCTAAAAGGTGCGCGCAATGGCTAAGTACGTGCAGAACTGTGTGTATGTATGAGTATGTGTGTGTATGGCTGTGTATGTAGGCAATGGGGCTCTCGTAGTCGGGTACACTCGACTACAGACTTCTTACTTGTTTTTTTTATATTATTTTGCAAAAATTTCTGTAAGTTATAATTATTTAAGGTATTAGGAATTGTTTTTAATTAATTTCGAGTACGGAAATGGGTTTAGGTTATGGGTACTGCCAAGAGTTGCACACCTGCCATGCGGAAGGTAATCATTGAGCTGCGGAACGCTAACCTGACCTATCAAGCTATTGCAACACAGTTAAATTGCTCCAAGAGGATAGTATTTAATGCCCTCAATCATTTCCAGAAATACGGAACAAAAGAAAATGTCCTTCGTAAAAAGAGGGAACGGAAAACGTCAATCGGTACGGATCGCCAGATTTTGCGTATCTCAAAAAGCGATCCCTGGAAGAGTGCTACTGACATCCATAGAGATATTTTTGATGATTTAGATTCCAAAATATCTAAACGCACTGTTGCTCGTCGTTTGGTTGAGTTTGGTTTGCTGGGTCGAGTTCCTCAAACTAAACCTTTAGTAAACTCCAAACAAAGAAAACGACGCTTAGAGTTTGCGAGAGGACATGTTGGTTGGGATCTAAGCCAGTGGAAATATGTCGTCTGGAGTGACGAAACGAAGGTTAATAGAATTGGATGGCAGGAAGTACGTACGACGCCAGAAATGTGCTCAATACCATCCAAATTACGTTATTCCTGTCGTCAAGCACTTCGGCGAAAAAATAAATGTGTGGGGATGTTTTACATGGACCGGAGTTGGTCCATTGCATCGGATTGTTGGAACTCTCACTTCGGAAAAGTATGTGGAGATACTACGTCTAGTATTGCTACCATGGGCAGAAGAAAATATGCCAGTGATTTGGAGGTTTCAACACGATAATGATCCAAAACACACAGCTCGTCTTACAAAAAATTGTTTAAACAAAAATTCAGTAAACGTTATTGACTGGCCATCATCTAGCCCAGATCTGAAACCCATTGAGCATTTGTGGAGCGATGTTAAGAAAGAGGTAGCAAAGCAAAAAATATCCACTCTTAGACACTCTGTATGAAACAGTTAAGGAAGCGTGGTACGCCATACCGGTAGACAGGTGCAGGACTTTGATATCCTCTGAAAGTCGTCGGTGTAGTGCCGTTATAAAGCAAAATATATTAAATATAATTTTTTGAAAATATTATCTTAAGCTTTTAATTTTTTTTTTTAAACGTGCGCTGTCAATTAAGTGTCCCATGCATTTAAGAGGTTCTTGGAGAAATTATCTCAAAAAATATAGTTTACCGTATATTACTGAATTTTTTTTTTGTTTTTTATACTTAAATATCAATAGTTAATAAAAAATAAAAATCAAAGCGTTTCCTTTAAAAATATATTAAAAAAAAGAAAATAGTAACCGTTACGTACATGTTGTCAATTAAGTGTCAACGGCTGTATGTGTATGCCTGTGTATACATGTTAATGTGAGCAAATGTGCTCTCGTCTTCGGATGAACGCGACTACACCTTTTTTAGTTGTTAGTATTAAAAGCATAGTTATATGCCGAAAAAGTGCCAATCGCATTTCCAGTCAACAGTTATCAAGCATTAACAAGTAGGAAGTCTGCAGTCGAGTGTACCCGACTACGAGAGCCCCTTTGCCTACATGTACAGCCATACACACACATACTCATACATACACACAGTTCTGCACGTACTTAGCCATTGCGCGCACCTTTTAACCCCACACGCTCTATATCGCGGTACTTAATGTTGTATAACTTCCGTGTTTATTGTTCAATTTTAACGAAATTCACAACTTAGATGAAGAATGTTCTACTTAATATGTGTGCGTAAAAGAAATTTGATCGGCTAAAAATTGTATCTGAAAATCGATTTTTTCGAATTGCGAGGGTCAGGGAAGGAAATTGAAAAATCAAAAACAAACTCGTATAGCGTACAAACATAACAAATCTACGTTCCAAATTTCGTTGCTCTAGCTCTTATTTTGCGCGCACTACATTACCCCCCCGGGGCCCATAACGCCACTTTTGCTGATCTATAACTTCCGAGATTTTTGATCAATCTTACCTAGATTCACAACATCGATCAAGAGCGGTCTAATTATGATGTGTGCCAAAAATAAATTTGATCGGTGGAAAATTGTGCTTAATAATCGTTTTTTTTGAATTGCGGGGGTCAGGGGAGGAAATTGGAAAATCTAAAACAAACTTGTATAGCGTACAAACATAACAAATATACGTTCCAAATTTCGTTGCTCTAGCTCTTATTTTGCGCGCACTACAATAGCCCCCCGGGGCCCATAACACCACTTTTGCTGATCTATAACTTCCGAGATTTTTGATCAATCTTACCCAGATTCACAACATCGATCAAGAGCGGTCTAATTATGATGTGTGCCAAAAATAAATTTGATCGGTTGAAAATTGTGCTTAATAATCGATTTTTTCGAATTGCGGGGGTCAGGGGATGAAATTGAAAAATCAAAAACAAACTTGTACAGCGTACGAGCATAACGAATCTAGATTTCAAGTTTGGTTGCTCTAGCTCTTATATTCTCTGAGAAACAGGCGTTCATACGGACGGCCGGACGGACGGACAGACAGACGGACAGGGCTAGATGAACTCGTCTTGTCGTCCTGATTCAGAATATATATACTTTATGGGGTCTCCGATGATTATTTCTATGTGTTACATACTTTTGGATTTTGCATATTTCCAATAGCTCCGCTTTGCTCTTGTTTTACAAATAAGGCAAAGGGGTTAAAAATTGCTATCGGATTTTAATTATTATCATATTCTATATTACATATTCCCTTATACCATACTTCAAAGTTTTTTTTATACTAATAAACCTTTTTGTTTTTTTTTTTGCAGAGCTTTGTAAAGTTAAGAAAATAAGTGAATACACCAAATAACGGTCCACTAAAATGTATTGAAACAAACGAACATTTCTTCACAAATTGAATGATAAAATACACAAGGCTCAACAGACTATAGGCAAAGAAGTTGAGCTTAATACAATTGAAACGACAATTTTAAATCGGAAAGGAAAAAGAAAAAAACGTATTGGAAATTAAAAAGTTTATATTGAATTTTGGGATATAAAGTTATTTAAGAATAAATAAGTCGCCATGGCAATGCTAGAGTCGCGGCCGTATAGGCCATTTAAATCTAGCGAGGAGTATTTGGAGGCCATGAAAGAGGATTTGTCTGAATGGCTGAACACACTTTATCCGGAACTAGGCATCAAGACAGAGAATTTTATGGATCGTCTAGATACTGGCGTTGCACTTTGCAAGGTAAATCGCTGTCTTTACCACCTTTGCTTTAAGAAATGGAGACATACACACATATACACAGTCCTACACACGCGCCCTGCTCTCCAATACATACTATTGTATAACTTTCAGGTTTTTTACTCAATCTTAACGAAATTCACAATGTACCGCACGAATTTTATTAGTTTTGTGTGCAAAAAGGTGTTCATACGAACGGACGGATAGACAGACGGGGGTCTCCGATGATTATTTCTACATGTTACATACTTTTGGATTTTGCACATTTCCATTAGCTCCCTTGTAGCCCTTTTTTTTAAAGTCAAAAAGGAGGCTCATGAAAATAAGCAAAATTTAAAATTTTGTCAGTCTGTATAAACACTTGTTTCTCAAAGACTATAAGAGCTAGAGTAACCAAATTTGGAATCTATCTTCGTTACCTTCGTACGCTGTATGAGTTTGTTTTAGATTCTTCAATTTTCTGCCCTGATCCACGCAATACGAAAAAAACGATTATTAAGCACAATTTTCAATTCAACATTTTTTTTTTGCTACAAATAAAAATTATAGTATTCTTCATCTAAATAGTGAACCTGGGTAAGATTGATCAAAAACTTCGGAGGTTATACATCATTAAAAGTATCGTTATATAGCGCGGGCGGTTAAGTGGTGCGCGCAAAAATTAGCTAGAGAAACCAAATTTGGAATCTAAATTTGTTATGTTCGTACGCTAAACGAGTTTGTTTTAAATTTTCGAATTTACTCCCCTAACCCCCGCAATTCGAAACAATTGATTATATAGCACAAATTTCTTCGTTAAGATTTAACAAACAAATAAGAAATCTGTAGTCGAGTTTACCCGACTACGAGAGCCCCTTTGCATACACAGTTCAAAACGTAGTTAGCCATTGCGCGCGCCTTTTAGCTCACCGCGCTGTGCTTAATGTTGTATAATTTCCCTAATTATTGTTTAATCTTAACGAAATTCACAAAGTAGATCAAAAATGGTCATATTATTATGTGTCGGGCAAAAAAATTTTATCGGTTGAAAATTGTGCTTAATAATCGTTTTTTTCGTATTGCGCGGGTCAGGGGAACAAATTTAAATACCTAAAACCAAACCGTATAGTGCACAATTAAAACGAATCTAGATTCCAAATTTGTTTGCTATATCTCTTATTTTGCGCGCACCACTAAAGCCCCCGCGCTAAAAAGCACCACGTTTAAGGATGTATAACTTCCGAATTTTTTAATCAATCTTAAAGAGATTCACAACGTAGATCAAGAATGGTCTAATTATGATATGTGCTTAAAAGTAATTTAATCGGAAATTCAAAAATCTAAAACAAACTGGTCTAGCTTACGACTATGACGAATCTAGATTTCAAATTTGGTTACTCTAGCTCTTAAAATCTCTGAGAAACAGGCATTTATACGGACGGACGACATTATACGAGTTTGTTTTAGATTTTTGAATTTCCTCCCCTGAACACCGCAATTCGAAAAATACAATTATTAAGCACAATTTTCAACCGATCAAAATTTTTTTTCGCACAATTCACAACTTGACCATTCGTGATCAGAATTCTGAATATCGTTATGATTGAACAAAAAATACGGAAGTTATACATCATTAAGTATCGTGATATAGATCGATGGGGAACTAAGCTGCATATTTGTTATAAGAGGTAGCGCAACCAAATTTAAAGTCTAAATTCGTTGCGTTCGTCACTTCGTATTTGTTTAAGATTTTGTAATTTCACTCCTTGACCCCCGCAATTCGAACAAGTAAGAAATCTCTAGTGGTGTGTACCCGACTACGAGAGCCCCTTTGCCTACATATACAGCTATACACACACATACTCACACATACACACATTCTGTCTATGCGCACGCCTTTTAACCCCCCGCGCTCTATTGCGCGATACTTAATATTCTATTACATCTGTGTTTATTGTTCAATCTTGACGAAATTCACAATTTAGATCAGGAATAGTCTAGTTATTACGTTTGCGAAAAATAAATTTGATCGGTTGAAAATTTTGCTATATAATCGATTTTTTCGAATTGCGGGGGTCAGGGAGGATATTCGAAAATCTGAAACAAATTCGTATAGCGTGGAAACATAACAAATCTAGATTCCAAATTTCGTTGTTCTAGCTCTTATTTTGCGCTTTGGCTTAGTAGTGTAAGCCCCCCGGGCCCCAGAACACCACTTTTAATGATATAACTTCCGAGTTTTTTGATCAATCCTACCCAAATTTACAACATAGGTCAAAAACTATCTTATTACGATGTGTGCCAAAAAGAAATTCAATGGGTTAAAAATTGTTTTATTAATCGTTTCGAATTGCGGTGGTCAGGGGAGGAACGCTGGAAATCTAAAACAAAGTTGTATAGCGTACGAAAATAACGAATCTAAGTTTAAAATTTGGTTGCTCTAGTTCTTATAATCTTTGAGAAACAGGCGTTCATACGGACGGGCGGACGGACGGACGGACGGACGGACGGACGGACGGACGGACATTGCGCTATAGCACAATACTTAATTTTTGTAACTTTCTTGTTAATCAATCTTAACAAGATTCACAACGTAGATCAAGAATGGTGTAATTATAATGTGTATAAAAATAAATTTGTTTCTTTGAAATATGTGCTCAATAATCGTTTTTCGGTCTGTGGTGGTCAGGGGAGGAAATTCAGAAATCTAACTCAAACTCATATAGTGTTCGAGCATAACGAATCTAGATTCCAAATTCGGTCTCTCAGAAACAGGCGTTAATACAGACAGACACACATCAGACGGACAGGGTGAGATCCACTAAGCCAGTCGTCCTGATTAACAAAACATATACTTTATGAGTATTAATCTCCGATGATAATTTCTATGTTTTATATACTTTTCGATTTTGCACATTTCCAATAGATCCGCTTTGCTTCTTTTTTACGAAAAAGCAAAAGGGCTAAAAATGTGGTTGCTGTGATACCATAGAATAGCTAAGCTATTAGATAGGCCTCGCTCTGAGCCAAGCAGGGAGTCATGACCAAACAGAAATGGGTACACATCAATATTTGTATATTCAATGGGATTCTGATTGACGCCTAAATAAATCTTTAGTTATTGAGGCAGGCGTTCATGCAAAACTATACGACTTTCATGTCTGTCTCTGTCTGTTTACCTGTCTCTACCTGACTGTCTCTGTCTGTTTGTCTGTCCTGTTTGTCTCTTACCGTCTGTCTGTCGATGTCTGTTTGTCTGTCTCTGTCTGCCTGTCTGTCTGTCTGTCTGTCTGTCGGTCTCTGTCTGTACGTCTATCTCTGTCCGCTGTGTGTCTGTCTCTGTTTGTGTCTGTCTCCCACTGACTGTCTGTTTGGCTGTCTCTGTCTCAGTCTGTCTGTCTGTGTCTATTTGTCTGTTTTTGTCTGTCTGTCTGAGTGTTTCTGTCTGTCTCTTTCTGTCTGTATCTATCTGCCTTTCTCTGTCTGCGTGTTTCTGTCTATCTGTTGGTCTATTTCTCTGTCTGCCTGTCTATCTGTCTTGCTCTGTCTGTATGGCCTGTCTGTCTATTTGCCTGTTTATATGTCTCTGTCTGTCTGTCTACTTTTGTCTCTGCCTGTCTGCTTCTGTCTCTGTATTTGTCTATGTCTGTCACATTGTGTCTGTCTCTGTCGGCCTACATGTCTTTATCTTTCTATCTGTCTGTCTGTCTATCTCTGTCCGTCTATGCATCTATCGTTTGTTTCAGTATGCATTGTTGTTACATTCGTTCATTTTACAGTTATGCGAGTGTATTGTTGTTTCTTTTGCGACAATAGTGCTAGGGGATTGTGCTTTCGAAGTATAGCTGTACTGTATACACAGTTGTTGTTAGTACAACTGTGTAAGCACAGTAGTGAGTTTAACTGTGGTTATATACAGTTCAATTTACTGCTATCTTTGTGAAGTGTCGATCGACTGCATTGTTATTGCTGAGTAACAAACACGTGTGAGTGCTAATACCGCTGTGGTAATTAGCGAACCGTTATTTGGATTTCTGTTATTAATTCTGTTATTGTAACAATAACACGTGAGTGGCAGTAATGCCGCATAAAAAGCCAATGGGTGAAGGGGGGTCTGAAAGGCAGACTTCTCTGTCGGACGATGGTTCAGTACCAGGTGAGATGAAGCAAAGGGGGGTTGAGGTCACGCTAATTAAGAAGGCGACTTCTGAATTCGCTGTGATCAATACGAATGGGGTGAAAGCGGGACGGCCTTTTGCTGTTCCCCGGGCTAGACGGGGATCCAATGCTAGCAATGTAACCATGATTGCGAGCTCTATTGCGGAGGCACCAGGCACGTTGCGTTACGCGAACCAGGTGTTAAATATGCATAAGGGCACTGAAATGGAGAGATTGCAGTCGATAAGTGGGGAGTTTCAGAATATTGTGGTAGGTCGTGCGTTCTCAAGGGTGAATGTCTGAAAGGGCGACTGGAGGCAATTCGCTATTGTGCGACTGATGTGCGTGTGGGAGTCGCTAGTGCTTCCTACGTATCCATTCCGCCGTTGCATTGCAGAAACGTTAGTCCACTGTCGCTAGTTTCGTCTACCCTGGAGTTACCGAAGCCGCTTGAGACCTGGTCCCTGGTTGTTCGCAGCAAGGATACTAGGTAAACCGCTAAGGACGTGGCTGAGACATTAGTGTGGGGGTATGTCAACCCTTGGGTCTCCGCGTGCATGAGATTAAGCCTACGCGAAATGGTCGTGTGATTATTCGCGAGCCGTCCGTGGCGGAGCGGAAAAAGATTAGGGAGAACGTGAAGTTTAGCGAAGTAGGCCAGGATGTTAGGGTGAAAGACAGTATTGGACCTAAGGTGGTTGTGCAGGGCGCTCACACGCAGATCTCTCTTGACGAGTTCATGGAAGATCTGTTTGAGATGAACCTCAAGGACAAGATGTCCGAAAAGGCCTTTTAAAAAGATGTCCGAATGGCCAGCCTTCCATGGACTGTGGGTAGGGACGGAGCAGTGAACATCGTTCTGGAAGGCAGTGGCTAGGCCATTGATGCTACGTAAAGATTTCGTTCCATGTTTGGAACTTTGAGCCAGTCGTTAGTTGTTACCGTTGCCTGGGTTTTGACCATAAGTTATCGGAATGCAAGGCCAAGGAGGACGAATGTTGTCGCTGTAGTTTACTGGCACAAGTGCGGATAATTCTGACAACATGGCTTAATCTGCTGTAGTTGTGAATGATGTCAGTATGGAATACACTCTTGTGAATGTTTGCTAGGTGGTTTTGGCAGGGCTATAAATATCCAAAGTGGCGTCTAGGTATGCGAACTTTACAAGGTGCTGGCCGAGTGTGCTATGTCCCAGGTTGTAAAGGTCATTAATGAATCCAGTGAGAGGTACACGTTTGACTGAACGAGGGGCAAAAGTGAGACTAAAAATATCTTCATGTTCCTGTAAGCCTGCATTTCTGCATCTTTATCATAAATGCTTATTGATAAAAACCAAAGTGTTAACGGCTTAAAGCCTGGACAAAACAAACCTCCAACTGGCATGTTAGTGTCAAGAGTTATCCCACCACCGACAACGTTCGACGCAAAGCTATCTCTTGCGGGCAGCAAACTCTTCTAAAGGATGGATTGAGGACGTTTCTTTTGCAAGATCATTTCAGGTTGTCCGTGTGGACCACCCTCCCTTTAATGAGGACCGTGGTTCCCAGGTCTGCTTCTATGATCTTCTCCTCGCACAAGGGTATGAGCTTGCCTTCGATTAGATTTGATGAAAAGTTTTTCGCCACATCAAAGACCCTATTCTCCCGAGATGCATTTTCTCTGGCTCTAAGTGCACTTTGTGCACTTGTCAACTTATCGTGAATTTTCTGCACTCCTTGCAGTTCTTTTGACTGAGCGTGAATCACGTCTACAGGTCTTTTGTCTATGACCGAGTGTATCGACTTGTTATACTCTGTTGTAACCAATAGGATTATTTCCACAGTATCGGTCAGACCTCTGTTCAATTTTAGACACCTAGCTAGTTCCAGTATGGAACCTTTCTACCTGTCCGTTGGAGACACTGTGTAAAGGTGGCGTATTTAAGATGGAAACTTCAAAATTATTGGCCGGCATGATCGAAATTGTGTGGGAGTTTTAAGGCCGGCTCATTGTCGCAATAAATTGACTGGGCTTTCGGAAAGAAGTTCATTAATTGGAGGATAGCCGGTTTCAGATCCTCAATTGTTATGGAAGGGATTGGTTGCACAGCAGCAAACTTGGAAAACTTGTCTATGCAAGTAAGAAAATATTTTGTATCTGTCGTGAAGATATCGATATGTAGCAACTCTCTTATAAACGATGGAATTGGATCTTCACCAATTTCCTGTTTTCTTGGGTGTCTGTTATACTTGGCCCTCGCTCAGGTCTTACAATTTTTATCAATTTCATTCGCTAACTCCGCTATTTTTGGGAAGTAATACTCTACGAGGACTTGTCTCACGTTCTCTTGTGCTGACCTGTGAGCCCTGTTATGCTCCATGGTAAGGATCTCTCGCCTTTTCCCTATGCCAAAAATGTCTGAGACGCGATTTTAGTGAAACTTAGTGGCTGGGAATCTCCTAACCACCTCATCTTGTATCATTGCAAGGGTATGCATGTCACAGGCAAAGGCATTTTGCTTTCCGACTTTTTGCACGATCACGTCCATCAGTTCATCGAGCAGAGACTCCTTGCATGTGAAACTGATAGAGTGCCGCCCTCTGTTCCAAGATTATTTGGTTTTGGAAACAGTTGCTTCAATGGTTCGAGTAAGAGAAATTTCGCTAAGCATTGTCGTCTAGGGCGTTAAGCTGGATAAAGCATCTGCCACTAGATTCTCCTTACCAGGCTTGTAAAAGATTCGAGCATTGGATTCATCAATGCGCGCTTTCCACCTTTTAATTTTAGCATTAGGATTGGAATCCGCTACCGCAAAGGTTAAAGGCTGGTGGTCGGTAAAAATGTTAATATCTTTGCCTCCATATAGGTAATGCCGCAGTTTACCCAACGCCCATACAATAGCCAGTAATTCCCTTTCATTAGTGGCATAATTTACTTCCCTATCCTTTAGTGTCCTAGAGATCATTGTGATCGGACGACCCTCTTGGGACAATACCGCGCCTATCCCATATGCTGATGCATCATACCTCAGGATACCTGAGCATGACGTCTTCTGATGCCAGAAAGTTACGCGACTTTTGAAATGCACGTTACTGTGCTTCAGAAAAATTCACTTTAATGGAGCGCGACCTGTGCTTACTAACGTTTTCCCCT
>JBAMBS010002595.1:0-11403 GCA_037044455.1 Zygothrica quintamaculata | reverse complement strand
GATCAATCTTACCCAGATTCACAACATCGATCAAGAATGGTCTAATAATGATGTGTGCCAAAAATAAATTTGATCGGTTGAAAATTGTGCTGAATAATCGTTTTTTTCGAATTGCGGGGGTCAGGGGAAGAAATTGAAGAAATCCAAAACAAACTCGTATAGCTTACGAACATAACAAATCTACGTTCCAAATTTCGTTGCTCTAGCTCTTATTTTGCGCGCACTACTATACCCCCCCGGGGCCCAAAACGCCACTTTTGCTGATCTATAACTTCCGAGATTTTTGATCAATCTTACCCAGATTCACAACATCGATCAAGAATGGTCCAATAATGATGTGTACCAAAAATAAATTTGATCGGTTGAAAATTGTGTCTTAATAATCGTTTTTTTCGATTTGCGGGGGTCAGGGGGGGAAATTGAAAAATCCAAAACAAACTCGTATAGCGTACGAACATAACAAATCTACGTTCCAAATTTCGTTGCTCTAGCTCTTATTTTGCGCGCACTACATAGCCCCCCCGGGGCCCATAACGCCACTTTTGCTGATCTATAACTTCCGAGATTTTAGATCAATCTTACCAAGATTCACAACATCGATCAAGAATGGTCTAATAAAAATGTGTGCCAAAAATAAATTTGATCGGTTGAAAATTGTGCTTAATAATCGTTTTTTTCAAATTGCGGGGGTCAGGGGGGGAAATTGAAAAATCCAAAACAAACTTGTATAGCGTACGAACATAACAAATCTACGTTCCAAATTTCGTTGCTCTAGCTCTTATTTTGCGCGCACTACTATACCCCCCCGGGGCCCAAAACGCCACTTTTGCTGATCTATAACTTCCGAGATTTTTGATCAATCTTACCCAGATTCACAACATCGATCAAGAATGGTCTAATAATGATGTGTGCCAAAAATAAATTTGATCGGTTGAAAATTGTGCTTAATAATCGTTTTTTTCGAATTGCGGGGGTCAGGGAGAGGAAATTGAAAAATCAAAAACAAACTTGTACAGCGTACGAACATAACGAATCTAGATTTCAAGTTTGGTTGCTCTAGCTCTTATAGTCTCTGAGAAACAGGCGCTCATACGGACGGACGGACGGACGGACGGATGGACGGACGGACGGACGGACGGACGGACGGACGGACGGACGGACAGACGGACAGGGCTAGATCAACTCGTCTTGTCGTCCTGATTCAGAATATATATACTTTATGGGGTCTCCGATGATTATTTCTATGTGTTACATACTTTTCGATTTTGCAAATTTCCAATAGCTCCGCTTTGCTCTTTTTTTACAAAAAAGGCAAAGGGGCTAATAAAGAAAGATGACAAAAAAAGAAAGAAAAAGCTTTCTGTAGTTTAACATAAGTCAAAGACTGTATGATCGAATACCTATGTTAACTTATACAGTTCTACACGCACAGTAAGCCATTGCGTACTTTTTAGCTCATTTGCGCGCACTACTATACCCCCCCGGGGCCCAAAACGCCACTTTTGCTGATCTATAACTTCCGAGATTTTTGATCAATCTTACCCAGATTCACAACATCGATCAAGAATGGTCCAATAATGATGTGTACCAAAAATAAATTTGATCGGTTGAAAATTGTGCTTAATAATCGTTTTTTTCGAATTGCGTGGGTCAGGGGAAGAAATTGAAGAAATCCAAAACAAACTCGTATAGCGTACGAACATAACAAATATACGTTCCAAATTTCGTTGCTCTTGCTCTTTTTTTGCGCGCACTACTATACCCCCCCGGGGCCCATAACGCCACTTTTGCTGATCTATAGCTTCCGAGATTTTTGATCAATCTTACCCAGATTCACAACATCGATCAAGAATGGTCTAATTATGATGTGTGCCAAAAAGAAATTTGATCGGTTGAAAATTGTGCTTAATAATCGTTTTTTTCGAATTGCGGGGGTCAGGGGAGAAAATTGAAAAATCCAAAACAAACTCGTATAGCGTACGAACATAACAAATCTACGTTCCAAATTTCGTTGCTCTAGCTCTTATTTTGCGCGCACTACTATACCCCCCGGGGCCCACAACGCCACTTTTGATGATGTATAACTTCCGAGATTTTTGATCAATCTTAATTATGATGTGTGCCAAAAATAAAATTTGATCGGATCAAAATTGTGCTTAATAATCGATTTTTTCGAATTGCGGTGGTCAGGAGAGGAAGTTGAAAAATCAAAAATAAATTTGTACAGCGTACGAACATAACGAATCGAATTTTAAGTTTGGTTTCTCTAGCTCTTATAGTCTCTGAGAAACAGGCGCTCATACGGACGGACGGACGGACGTACAGACGGACGGACGGACGGACAGACAGACGGACAGGGCTAGATCAACTCGTCTTGTCGTCCTGATTCAGAATATATATACTTTATGGGGTCTCCGATGATTATTTCTATGTGTTACATACTTTTTGATTTTGCAAATTTCCAATAGCTCCGCCTTGCTCTTTTTTTACAAAAAGGCAAAGGGGCTAAAAAGAAAGATGACAAAAAAAGAAAGAAAAAGCTTTCTGTGTTTAACATAAGTCAAAGACTGTATGATCGAATACTTATGTTAACTTATACAGTTCTACACGCACAGTAAGCCATTGCGTGCTTTTTAGCTCCCCGCGATACTTAATGTTGTATAAGTTCCGGGCTTACATAACGCGGTTTTATCTAGTTTCACAACACCAGGTTGCTGTTAAACCAAATTAAAGCACATTAGACGCTTTATTACGCTTTCAATAATTCGAGATGGGCCGCCTTTCTACAAAAAACTACGTCACCATATTGGCGACGGATTTTGAAAGAGCTTTCGACCGCGTGGGGACACATGCAGTGTTAACTAAACTCTTCCTCAGGGGTAATGGTCCTATGCTTTTTTGTTTGGTAATAGCTTTTATGAGCAGCCACACCCTTCGAGATCATGTAAAAAATAGCATCCTTCTCACCACTCAAACTGTTCAAAGGTTTACCTTAACCTTATACACAAAAATAAAATATTATTTCTTTCAACATTAAACACATGTTGCAAACAATTTTATAAGACCCAGACTACCACTTTGATAAACGAAACGGACATAAGATTCCTAATTGGAGTATTAGTGGGCTCTTCTAGCCAAACCGATTTCAATTCTGCATGATCTTAAATGTTCGGGCTCACAATATTCGCCTTTGAAAGCGTTACAGCGATCATTTTTTTCGAATTGTGGTGGTCAGGGGAGAAAATTTAAAAATCCAAAACAAACACGTATAGCATACGAACATAACAAATCTACGTTCCAAATTTTGTTGCTCTAGCTCTTATTTTGCGCGCACTACTATACCCCCCGGGGCGCACAACGCCACTTTTGATGATGTATAACTTCCGAGATTTTTGATCAATCTTATCCAGATTCACAACATAGATCAAGAGCGGTCTAATTATGATGTGTGCCAAAAATAAATTTGATCGGATCAAAATGGTGCTTAATAATCGATTTTTTCGAATTGCGGTGGTCAGGAGAGGAAGTTGAAAAATCAAAAATTAACTTGTACAGCGTACGAACATAACGAATCTAGATTTTAAGTTTGGTTTCTCTAGCTCTTATAGTCTCTGAGAAACAGGCGCTCATACGGACGGACGGACGGATGTACGGACGGACGGATATGGCTAGATCAACTTGTCTTGTCGTCCTGATCAGGAATATATATACTTTATGGGGTCTCCGATGAATTTTTCTATGTGTTACATACTTTTGGCTTTTGCACATTTCCAATAGCTCCGCTTTGCTTCTTTTTTACAAAAGGGCAAAAGGGCTAAAAAAGTTTATTAGGCACAATTTAATACCGATTCTTTTTGACACACAGTATAATTAGACTTTACTTGATCCGCATTGTGAATTTATTAAAATTGAATAAAAAACACGGAAATTATACACATCAAGATAAAGAGCGAAGGGTATGCTAAACTGCGCTTTTGTTATAAGAGCTAGAGCAACCAAATTTAACAATAAACACGGAAGCTATACAACGTTAAGTATCGCGCTCTATTGCGCCGTAGGTAAATAGTATAGGATGAAAGCCTGTTCATCTCTCCGTCCATTGGTCACTGATGGCCAAAGCAACGAAATTTGGAAGTTATATTTTTAATTGTTTAAACGTTATACAATTCAGTAACAATTGAAATATATTATAATTATTATAATTAGATTATTTTGACCCGCATTGTGAATTTCGTTAAGATTGAAAAATAAAGTTATACACCATTAAGTATCCAGATAAAGAGCGAAGGGTGGGCCAAACTGCGTGTTTCTTATAAGAGCTAAAGTAACCAA
This sequence comes from Zygothrica quintamaculata, assembly GCA_037044455.1. Lineage (NCBI taxonomy): Eukaryota > Metazoa > Arthropoda > Insecta > Diptera > Drosophilidae > Zygothrica > Zygothrica quintamaculata. The sequence goes on along the minus strand of JBAMBS010002595.1, from coordinate 7,071 downwards.
ATTTAAAACCAAGATTTTTCATTTTCGTACGCTATACGAGTTTATTTAAGATTTTTGAATTTCCTCCCCTAACACCCGCAATACGGAAAAAACGAATATAACATAATAATTAGACCATTTTTGATCTGCGTTGTACATATAGTTAAGATTTAACAATAAACACGGAAGCTATACAACATTAAGTATCGTGCTAAAGAGCGCGGGGGGCTAAAAGGCATGGGCAATGGCTAAGTATGTGTACAACTGTGTGTATATGTGAGTATGTGTATGTATGGCTGTATATGTTGGCAAAGGGGCTCTCGTAGTCGGGTACACTTGACTACAGATTTCTTACTTGTTTTCAATAGGCAAAGGGGCTAAAAAAAGCAACGTGGAACTAATGAATTTGTGCAAAATTGACAAGTATGTAACAGATAAAAATAATTATCTGAGACCCCATAAAATATATATATTCTTCACCAGGACGACAAGACAAGTCGATTTAGCCATGTCCGTCTGTCCGCCTGTTTCTCTAGAGCAACCACACTTGGAATAAAGATTTGTTTGATGTTTACGCTATACGAGTTTGTTTAAGCTTTTTGAATTTCCTCCCCTGACTCCCGCAGTACGAAAAAAACGATTATTAAGCACAATTTTCAACCGATTTAATTTCTTTTTGGCACACATCATAAATATACCATTCTTGATCTATGTTGTGAATCTGGGTAGGATTGATCAAAAAACTCGGAAGCTATACATCATTAAAAGTGGTGTTATGGGGCCCGAAGGCTTAGTAGTAAGCGCAAAATAAGAGCAATGAAATTTGGAATCAAGATTCGTTATGTTCGTACTATATACGAGCTATACGAGTTTTTTTTATAAATTTTCAAATTTCCTCCCCTGACCCCCGCAATTCGAAAAAATCTATTATTAACCACAATTTTCAACCGATCAAATTTCTTTTTTTTGCACACGTATTAATTAGACTATTCCTGATCAACGTTGTGAATTTCGTTAAGATTGAACAATAAACACGGAAGCTACACAACATTAAGTAACGCGCTATGGAGCGAGGGGGACTAAAAGGCGCGAGCAATGGCTAAATACGTGCAGAACTGTGTGTATGTATGAGTATGTGTGTGTATGGCTGTATATGTAGGCAAAGGGGTTCTCGTAGTCGGGTACACTCGACTACAGATTTCTTACTAGTTTTTTCTATATGCCTGCGCCAGGTTAGTAACCTCAGCTGATTTTGGGATTGCGATGCCGTTAAATGAAGGCGAAGGACAGTCTTGTTTGTTAAAGGTGAAGGTAACGTGCTTGCTTTTCGGCTCGTTGACTTTTATGCGCCAGTCAGACAGCCATATAGTGTAGGACAAAGTACACTGCCTTGAGGAACTCCAGCTTTTGTGGTGTGGAATTCAGACATCGCCGAATTGGATCGCACAGAGAATGTTCTGTTGTAGAGTTACGTCTCTCAAAGGTTGTGAGTGCACTTTCGGAGTATTGTCAAAGACGTGAGCTACGTCAAGAAAGATCGCTGAGCAACATTCTCGGTGTTCAAATGCCGTGCGTATAGTTGATGCAAGTCGATTGACTTGCTGGATGGTGCCTTGCTTTTCACGCCAAATTGGTGTGCTGGTATTTTGCTGTGGCTATACAGGTATGGCATAATGTACCCCAGTAGGCATTTTTTAAAAAGTTTCGATAGGCACGATAGAGGGGTAATATGTCTATATGATGCGGGAACCGTGTGAAATTTTCAAGGCTTGAGTATCATAATTATGATAGATTTTTTTCCAACTGTCTGGAAAGTAGCCCAGTTTGGTTATCCCGTTAAAGAACGAGCAGATGGAGTGAACTGCGCATTGGGGAAGCTCAATAATCATTTTTTGATTAATTTGGTCGTATCCTGGTGACTTCTTGGGATGCAGTTGTTCTTTTATTATTTTAGTTATAACGTGCGAACTAAACGAGATTGAAGAATGCGTACTCTGGTTGTCATCTGGTAGATGCGGTAGTGCAACCTCGGTAGTTTGCTGTATGGTCACCTTCACAGCTACCACACTTCTTGGTGCTGGACAGCTTGCAGAATCGTGGAGTTCGCTACATGCTCTAAATACAGGGCGAATCGTGCAATAAGACCTTGTATGGCCGTACTCTTGACAGTTAGCACACTGCACTGGTCCTTTCCTCTTGTGAGGTTCTTCCACCGTGATTCTGGGGTGCAATAGAAGCTAGACCTTAGTGATTGGGTGCACTTAGTTCTTCTTAAGTGCGTGTGATTCCGGTTCGAGTTCGACTCTGAACATTGGTTGCGGCTTTTTTTTCTTTGTTTAAAATGTTGATTACCGACTTAGTGTTCAAGCCCTGTACCTTCAACGCTTCTTAAATATCAGTAGGGCTTACATCTGGTTCAATGCCTTTTAGAACCACTTGCAGGCTTTTGCTACTTTTGAGTTGATAAGTATAGAAGTTACGATTGTTGTCGGTGAGGAATTTGGTCACCGTTCTGAAGTTATCTTCCGTTTTGATTTGGACTTGGATGTTGCCTTTAGATAGGGGAATAACGTGGAAGTTATCTTTCCCAATCAAGTCAACTATTTTGTTGACAAGACCATTAGAGGTCTTCTCTCTGATAAAAATTGGTGGCGGTTTGGGCTTTTTAGTGAGATGATTGTTAGACGAAAGTAAATCTAGATTTTCTGTGAGGATGACACATCTGTTATTGTCGGTTGTTGTGCGACTTAAGGTTTTACAATTAATTTTGGCTTGGTTCCCTATTACTAAAATTTATGGGCTTAATTTGCGCTTTATTTGTATGTAGCGATCCATGCCAGTCTGTATGGTAGAACCTTTCTTTGTTGACAATGCAGAGAGAGTTGCTGATTTAGTTGTAGCTGACGATGCAATCGGGCGAGCGGTTGTTACTGTTGCAGTTGTTGTTGTTATAGCGCTCGTGCTTGAGAGAGCAGTTACATTGCTAGTTGCAGTTGGAGTGCATAATACTTTCATATGCACTTGCTGCGGAGTGGGGCTCGGCAAGGGAGAAGTATACTGTTCGCTCACTAGCGTGTTGTTATTTGTTTGGGTTGACGGTGAGCAAGACCGCACTCTGTCGATTGTTTTTGATACGTTTAAAGAGCACGAGGTGAGCGACCTCGTTTGGATGGCACAAATTTCGGCGTATTGCGCGGGTTCAGTAGAAACATACGAAAAGTACGCGTTGCTACGCTGTGTGGAGAGACGGCGTTCATCTTCTTCACGTTGACGCATGGCCCAAACATCATTTTGGCTCATTGTTTTGTGCGCTATCAGCGTTATTACCGCTTCAGCACGCAAGAAATAAGTGGTTAAGTTTTTTTTTTATTTATTTTTATTTAATTTATAATTTAATATTTCTCAAGAAAACACGTCTGCACTCAGCGACGACTGTCGAAAATAAACCAAGTAAGAAATTGTAGACGAGTGTACCCGACTACGAGAGCCCCTTTGCCTACATATACATCCATACACACACATACTCATACATACACAAAGCTCTGCAGGTACTTAGCCATTGCTCCCACTTTTTAGCCCCCCACGCTCTATAGCGCGATACTTAATGTTCTATAACTTCCGTGTGTATTGTTTAATCTTAACGAAATTCACAACGTAGATAAAAAACAATATAATTTATATGTGTGCGAAAAAGACGGATTGGAAATTACGGGGAGGAAATTTGAAAATCTAAAACGAACTCGTATAGTGTACAAACATAAAGAATCTAGATTTCAAAATTCGTTGCTTTAGCTCTTATTTTCCACGCACTACTAAGCCTTCCCGGGCCCCAAAACACATGGCTAGATCAACACGTGTTGTCGTCCTTTTTCAGAATATATATATTTTTTGAGGTCTCCGATGATTATTTTTATGTGTTCTGTCAATTAATGCCGATGTGCTATCTTCTACACAAAACCTAAACACCTAAATATCGTCAAAGACATGTTCCAAGCAATTTTACAAGATATAGACTCCTGGGCTACTATGTCAGGTGCATCATTCATGCAAAATTATGCATATATGACGAAAACACGGATGCGATTTTCCCCGTTTTTGCCTTCAACAACCAAGAATTACAAACAATCACATCTCAAATAAACTTGGGAATAATTTTTGAATCAAAATTTATTTTCAAAGAACACTGGGTATATTTAAGAAAACTGTTAGAAACCCATTCAAATTGTTAAATTTCTAAACTTGAAATATATAAATGATCACTATCTAGGCTTTCTCCGGATACCTCTGTTGACGATTTAAATTCATACATTTTATGGAAAGTAAAAATATTCGGTATAATTTGTAAAACGAAGATATTTCCATACAAAAATTTAACTTTAAATATGTTTCGGAAATATCCTTTTTAAAAATTAGTGGATATTTTCAACACTGTCTGTTGCAAAATGTTCTGGCCTAACAATCTGGTTATTAAAGAGTTTGTTTCCCATAATCCGATTGTGCTGCCACAAATTCCTAACGGCGTTTCATCTTTTATCGTGCCAAAAAACTAACAATTTCTTTCCTATTTTTATCAAAATGTTAGAGGTCTTAAGTCAAAATTGTCTAAGCTTTATCTAGACAGTTTCTCTTTTGACTCTAATATAATAATTAGCCCCTTTGCCTTTTTGTAAAAAAGAAGCAAAGCGGAGCTATTGGAAATGTGCAAAATCGAAAAGTATGTAACACATAAAAATAATCATCGGAGACCCCATAAAGCATATATATTCTTGGTCAGGACGACAAGACGAGTTGATCTAGCCATGTCCGTCTGTCTGTCCGTCCATCCGTCTGTCCGTATGAACGCCTGTTTCTCAGAGACTATAAGAGCTAGAGCAACCAAATTTTAAACATAGATTCGTTATTTTCGTACGCTATACGAGTTTGTTTTTGATTTTTGAATTTCCTCCCCTGGCCCACGCAATTCGAAAAAAACGATTATTCTGCACAATTTTCAACCGATTGAATGTCTTTTTGGCACACATCATAATTAGATCATTTTTGACCTATGTTGTAAATCTGAGTAGGGTTGATCAAAAAACTCGGAAGTTATACATCATTAAAAGTGGTGTTATGTGGCTCGGGGTGGTTTAGTAGTGCCCGGAAAATAAGAGCTAGAGCAACGAAATTTGGAATTCAGATTCGTTATGCTCGTACGCTATACGAATTTTTAGATTATCAAATTTCCTCCCCTGACCCCCGCAATTCGATAAAAACGATTATTAAGCACAATTTTCAACCGATCAAATTTTGAATTTTGTTAAGATTAAACAAGTAAGAAGTCTGTAGTCGAGTGTACCCGACTACGAGAGCCCCTTTGCCTACATATACAGCCATACACACACATACTCATACATACACACAGTTCTGCACGTACTTAGCCATTGCGCGCACCTTTTAGCCCCCACGCTCCATAGCGCGGTACCTAATGTTGTATAACTTCCGTGTTTATAGCTCAAATCTAACGAAATTTACAACGTAGATGGAGAATGGTCTACTTAATATGTGTGCGTAAAAGAAATTTGATCGGTTAAAAATTGTATCTGAAAATCGATTTTTTCAAATTGCGGGGGTCAGGGGAGGAAATTGAAAAATCTAAAACAAACTCGTATAGCGTACAAGCATAACAAATATATGTTCCAAATTTCGTTGCTCTAGCTCTTATTTTGCGCGCACTACTATACCCCCCCGGAGCCCAAAACGCCACTTTTGCTGATCTATAACTTCCGAGATTTTTGATCAATCTTCACCAGACTCACAACATCGATCAAGAATGGTCCAATAATGATGTGTACCAAAAATAAATTTGATCGGTTGAAAATTGTGCTTAATAATCGTTTTTTTCAAATTTCGGGGGTCAGGGGGGGAAATTGAAAAATCCAAAAGAAACTCGTATAGCGTACGAACATAACAAATCTACGTTCCAAATTTCGTTTCTCTAGCTCTTATTTTGCGCGCACTACTATACCCCCCCGGGGCCCAAAACGCCACTTTTGCTGATCTATAACTTCCGAGATTTTTGATCAATCTTCACCAGATTCACAACATCGATCAAGAATGGTCTAATAATGATGTGTACCAAAAATAAATTTGATCGGTTGAAAATTGTGCTTAATAATCGTTTTTTTCGAATTGCGTGGGTCAGGGGGGGAAATTGAAAAATCCAAAACAAACTCGTATAGCGTACGAACATAACAAATCTACGTTCCAAATTTCGTTGCTCTAGCTCTTATTTTGCGCGCACTACATAACCCGCCCCGGGGCCCTTAACACCTTTTTTGCTGATCTATAACTTCCGAGATTTTAGATCAATCTTACCAAAACTCACAACATCGATCAAGAGCGGTCTAATTATGATGTGTGCCAAAAATAAATTTGATCGGTTGAAAATTGTGCTAAATAATCGTTTTTTTCAAATTGCGGGGGTCAGGAGGGGAAATTGAAAAATCCAAAACAAACTCGTATAGCGTACGAACATAACAAATCTACGTTCCAAATTTCGTTGCTCTAACTCTTATTTTGCGCGCACTACTATACCCCCCCGGGGCCCAAAACGCCACTTTTGATGATCTATAACTTCCGAGATTTTTGATCAATCTTCACCAGATTTACAACATCGATCAAGAATGGTCTAAATATGATGTGTGCCAAATATAAATTTGCTCGGTTGAAAATTGTGCTTAATAATCGTTTTTTTCGATTTGCGGGGGTCAGGGGAGGAAATTCAAAAATCAAAAACAAACTTGTACAGCGTACGAACATAACGAATCTAGATTTCAAGTTTGGTTGCTCTAGCTCCTATAGTCTCCGAGAAACAGGCGTTCATACGGACGGACGGACGGACGGACGGACGGACGGACGGACGGACGGACGGACGGACGGACGGACGGACGGACGGACGGACGGACGGACAGACAGACGGACAGGCTAGATGAACTCGTCTTGTCGTCCTGATTCAGAATATATATACTTTATGGGGTCTCCGATGATTATTTCTATGTGTTACATACTTTTGGATTTTGCATATTTCCAATAGCTCCGCTTTGCTCTTTTTTT
>JBAMBS010002588.1:7500-122978 GCA_037044455.1 Zygothrica quintamaculata | reverse complement strand
GGCCTCCTGCGGTCGTACCTAGAGCGAAGGCGTTTCGTGGTCCGCTATCACTCAGCTCTCACAACCGAGCATGAGCGTACCACATGGAAGTGTTCTTGGACCCTTGCTCTACTGCCTTTACAGTCATGACATGCCGAAGCCTATAGGCAGACTGTCCGGCACTCCAATGCTTGCTACGTTTGCTGATGACGTCTGTGTAACCTACAGATCCTCCTGCGAATACGATGCTGCTGACGGCATTCAGGAATATGCAAAAACTTTCGCGGAATGAGCAAGGCGGTGGAACATTGGAATTAACAGCGAAAAGTCGGTCAATGTCTGCTACACCCTGAGGCGAAAAACACCGCCAACAGTTTACATCGAGGAGGCACCTGTTATTCAGGCGACATCAGTAAAATATCTTGGAGTGGCCTTGGATCGCAGGCTGACATTTGCCAAACACCTGGCGGCATTAAAAATCCGTGTTCGTGCTGCAGTTACCAAGCACTACTGGTTACTCCGTGCGACCAGTAAATTGTCACTCTCTAACAAGATGACAATTTACAACCAAATAATCGCTCCAATCTGGAAATACGGGTGCCAAATCTGGGGCCTGGCTTGCGATAGCCAGATTCGAAAAATCCAGGTTGCCCAAAATAGAGTCGCTAGGATCATCACTGGGTGCGAGTGGTATGTAAGAAATTCTACTCTGCATAAAGACCTGAAACTGTCTACGGTCTTTGATCAGATAAACAGGCACTCCAGTCGATACCAAGACAGATTAATGCGGCACAGAAATCGCCTGGCAAATGGGCTAACTAGAGAACGACGACCAAGTAGGCTGAAGAGGAGAACACCCAAAGATCTCATTCATCGAACTCCGAGGATGAGAGTCAGCAGAAGCTGATTCACTGTATTTGTTGTTATGTTATTATATGTTAATTGATTTGTTAATTATTTGCAAACGTTAATCTAAGATTAGCCGGCGCGCCCAGCTGGGCTGAATGAATAGCTGAAAAGGACACAAAGGGGTTTTCTGATACTCCGTATTCCTTAATAAATAAAAATAAAAAAAAAAAAAATAAAAAAAAAAGTTCAGAATATCAGAATATATATAATAGTAGGCTATGAAAATGCTTAGGTATAGTTAGAAAGTGAAAATAAATTTTCATTCCTCTCTAAACATTGCTCGGAGTAGGACTTCGTTTTATAGTTTTCTTATTTTAATTCCGTTTGGTAAAATTTTCAAAATTAATTTCCCGATCCAAATGCACAACAAATTGGAATTTTACAGAATGTGAGGTATACACATACAGATGCAATTGATCAGCAACAGGAACTAGGGCTTCTTCAGGGAAGGTGAAGAAGTCCTATTCGTACAAGAGAACAGAGGAAAACATACATAGATGGACTGACAGCACAATGATACAATTAAAGGTTACTATAACAAGGATCAAGAACAAGAACAGGCATAAAATACCATTTAACAGGACAAATATTCATTACCATTACAAGAACACCTTTACCAGACTTTCATTACAAAATATTGATAAAAACGAAGGCGTAAAACGTGGGTCTGGCAAAATATGGCTGAAAAGAAAAACACAGATATCAAAAGCGTTAACTGAAGCAAGATAGCTATGAATAGAATTTTAATGGAGGAATGGCGCTTTGGAAAGGCATTCAATGCTTAGTTCCGAAGTATAGTTACATTTTCGGATTCCCTTTGACAAATGTTAATATTTCTTGGCCATTAAAGTAGTAATTTTTGACTAAAGTATATATTAAGATCAAATTGAGAAGAAATTAAAAAAAAATTGAATGTAAATGTAAATGTAAATTAAAAGTAAAAAAATTTACAAAAAAAAATGTATTATATTTTTGTTGCGAAGAGGAAGTATAACCAGTAGGATATCTGTAGTCGAGAGTACCCGACTACGGAAACGCTTTGTCTACAAACACACACACACACACACACATATGCACACGCACTTTAAGCCATTTCGCGCACCTTTAACCCCGCGCTCTCCATAGAGCGATACCTAATAGTTTATAACTTCCGTGTTTACAAAACTTAACGAAATTTACTGTAATAAATGTTTTTTTCGTATTGCGGGGGTCAGTGTTGGAAATTTAAAAATCTAAAACAAACTCGAATAGCATACGAAAATAACCAATCTATATTTCAAGCTCTTATAGTCACTGAGAAACAGGCGTTCATACAGACGGCTGGATCGGCTAGTCTTGTCGTCCTGATTAAGAATATATATTTCTTGTCGTCCTGATTAAAAATATATATTTCTACCTGTTACATACTTTTCGATTTTGCACAAATCCAATTGCAAGAAGTAAGGCGCCAGCAGTGCATTCTTGACTTTTGCCAGAAGCGGTCAAAAGCTTCTTTGACATCTAAGAACAAAGTATTGGTCTATTATTACTCGATGCAGCTGCATCAAAGATATCGATAACCGATGATGCCCCATTAAAAGTTAATATAATATTCAATATAAACAAGTGGGAAAACTGCAAAAAGGGTTAAAAATTATAATTAAATGAAAAATAAAATAAAATCTCTAACTGCAACTTGAACTCGCGCTCCAACAGCAATTAGTAATTGATGCTACACCCTACACCACAGAGGCAACTGTCTACCTTTTGGCAACATTATGTGACAGGCATCGCTTGCTGGGGTATCAATTAAATTTTGTAATTCTCACTCCATGCTAACACATTGAATAGTCATTTATGCCCATAATTCCCAACGAGGTGAAACAGCACGAATGATATAGTCAACCTTGGAGACCCTCACATGTTAAGGTTACTTTGGTTTACCTTTATATTATTTTGATTAACATATATATATAATTCTTTGAATTGTAAAAATATGTTTTAATTTTTCCTGTTTGTCTTCTAGCAGCTCCTACTTTGCATGGAGTTGCAGCTACTATTTTATACAAGGAAATTTCCCTTGCTTCCAATTTATATCGAGCTCGTAGTTGCATCTATTTTACGCCCCAGCTTTTTGTACATTCTTCAACAGTAAATTATAATTTGATAATACATCAAAGTTAAAGAAAATATAAAAAAAATGTATAAAAAATATAAAATAAATAAATATAGATAAATAATAAAAATAATGAATATATTGAAGAGAGCAGCAGCTCTTCTCTCTCTTCGAGCAATATGGAACTATTTCGCAGCTAAAATATTTTCATGTAAATTTTTTAAAAATAAAAAAAAAACTTTTAAATCAATTCTTAAATAATTCTGTGTTATCTTCTGTTTAAATATTCTCCTGGCATTCTTTTGCTAAAGGAATAGGGAGAAATCTATAGAGCTAACTGAACTCTAAACATGTCTCAGTAATGAAATTTCCAAGGTAGCTAAATTATCCTAGATAAGTCTAGCCAATTAGAGGAAAGCGTATGAAAAGTCTTGATATGGTAGGTAAGTTATGTTATGAAAAATCTGTAATGTCTTCTATAAAAGCATACAGTACTTCAGATATCACAATAGAATATATATAAGTAGGCGGTGAAAATTATTTGCTTAGGTATAGCTAGAACGTAAAAATAATTCTTCACAATTTTCTTAACAACAAATGGAGTAGGACAAAAAAAAAAAATAAAAATTCCAACTCTCCAAAAACTATTAAAATCTAAAATTTTCAATTAAGTAATTCTATTTGGTAATAAGTGTAAAATTATTTCCTCAATCGAATATAAAACAAATTTTTATATTACAGCACTCGAACAAGAAACGAAGAGATGCAGAGTAACATGAGATTGGTAACCTTAGGTTATGTTCTTTCTCGGAGAAGGATCAAAAGAACTAAGAATAAAACAAAGATTAATAAAAAGTAACAGCAAGAAAAATTATATCAATAATAACAAGATTGCACGATCAAATATTCATGAAATCCAAGAATAGACTATGAAAAATAAGATGAAGGAATGGTAAGTAAGACATGAAATACCACTTTGCCCGATGGAATAAATATCCAACATATTAGATACTGACAAAATAATAATAACCAAGGCTAATTAACTATTGTTATAAATAACGATACTGAAATAATGATGTCCTTATTTCTTCGGATATATTTAATCATTTATTCATTATTTCAGTATCGTTATTTATAACAATAGTTAATTAGCCTTGGTTATTATTATTTTGTCAGTATCTAATATGTTGGATATTTATTCCATCGGGCAAAGTGGTATTTCATGTCTTACTTACCATTCCTTCATCTTATTTTTCATAGTCTATTCTTGGATTTCATGAATATTTGATCGTGCAATCTTGTTATTATTGATATAATTTTTCTTGCTGTTACTTTTTATTAATCTTTGTTTTATTCTTAGTTCTTTGTATCCTTCTCCGAGAAAGAACATAACCTAAGGTTACCAATCTCATGTTACTCTGCATCTCTTCGTTTCTTGTTCGAGTGCTGTAATATAAAAATTTGTTTTATATTCGATTGAGGAAATAATTTTACACTTATTACCAAATAGAATTACTTAATTGAAAATTTTAGATTTTAATAGTTTTTGGAGAGTTGGAATTTTTATTTTTTTTTTTTGTCCTACTCCATTTGTTGTTAAGAAAATTGTGAAGAATTATTTTTACGTTCTAGCTATACCTAAGCAAATAATTTTCACCGCCTACTTATATATATTCTATTGTGATATCTGAAGTACTGTATGCTTTTATAGAAGACATTACAGATTTTTCATAACATAACTTACCTACCATATCAAGACTTTTCATACGCTTTCCTCTAATTGGCTAGACTTATCTAGGATAATTTAGCTACCTTGGAAATTTCATTACTGAGACATGTTTAGAGTTCAGTTAGCTCTATAGATTTCTCCCTATTCCTTTAGCAAAAGAATGCCAGGAGAATATTTAAACAGAAGATAACACAGAATTATTTAAGAATTGATTTAAAAGTTTTTTTTTTTATTTTTAAAAAATTTACATGAAAATATTTTAGCTGCGAAATAGTTCCATATTGCTCGAAGAGAGAGAAGAGCTGCTGCTCTCTTCAATATATTCATTATTTTTATTATTTATCTATATTTATTTATTTTATATTTTTTATACATTTTTTTTATATTTTCTTTAACTTTGATGTATTATCAAATTATAATTTACTGTTGAAGAATGTACAAAAAGCTGGGGCGTAAAATAGATGCAACTACGAGCTCGATATAAATTGGAAGCAAGGGAAATTTCCTTGTATAAAATAGTAGCTGCAACTCCATGCAAAGTAGGAGCTGCTAGAAGACAAACAGGAAAAATTAAAACATATTTTTACAATTCAAAGAATTATATATATATGTAAATCAAAATAATATAAAGGTAAACCAAAGTAACCTTAACATGTGAGGGTCTCCAAGGTTGACTATATCATTCGTGCTGTTTCACCTCGTTGGGAATTATGGGCATAAATGACTATTCAATGTGTTAGCATGGAGTGAGAATTACAAAATTTAATTGATACCCCAGCAAGCGATGCCTGTCACATAATGTTGCCAAAAGGTAGACAGTTGCCTCTGTGGTGTAGGGTGTAGCATCAATTACTAATTGCTGTTGGAGCGCGAGTTCAAGTTGCAGTTAGAGATTTTATTTTATTTTTCATTTAATTATAATTTTTAACCCTTTTTGCAGTTTTCCCACTTGTTTATATTGAATATTATATTAACTTTTAATGGGGCATCATCGGTTATCGATATCTTTGATGCAGCTGCATCGAGTAATAATAGACCAATACTTTGTTCTTAGATGTCAAAGAAGCTTTTGACCGCTTCTGGCAAAAGTCAAGAATGCACTGCTGGCGCCTTACTTCTTGCAATTGGATTTGTGCAAAATCGAAAAGTATGTAACAGGTAGAAATATATATTTTTAATCAGGACGACAAGAAATATATATTCTTAATCAGGACGACAAGACTAGCCGATCCAGCCGTCTGTATGAACGCCTGTTTCTCAGTGACTATAAGAGCTTGAAATATAGATTGGTTATTTTCGTATGCTATTCGAGTTTGTTTTAGATTTTTAAATTTCCAACACTGACCCCCGCAATACGAAAAAAACATTTATTACAGTAAATTTCGTTAAGTTTTGATAAACACGGAAGTTATAAACTATTAGGTATTGCTCTATGGAGAGCGCGGGGGTTAAAAGGTGCGCGAAATGGCTTAAAGTGCGTGTGCATATGTGTGTGTATGTGTATGTGTTTGTAGACAAAGCGTTTCACGTAGTCGGGTACTCTCGACTACAGATATCCTACTGGTTATACTTCCTCTTCGCAACAAAAATAAAAATTTTTTTTTGTAAATTTTTTTACTTTTAATTTACATTTACATTTACATTTAATTTTTTTTTAATTTCTTCTTAATTTGATCTTAATATATACTTTAGTCAAAAATTACTACTTTAATGGCCAAGAAATATTAACATTTGTCAAAGGGAATCCGAAAATGTAACTATACTTCGGAACTAAGCATTGAATGCCTTTCCAAAGCGCCATTCCTCCATTAAAATTCTATTCATAGCTATCTTGCTTCAGTTAACGCTTTTGATATCTGTGTTTTTCTTTTCAGCCATATTTTGCCAGACCCACGTTTTACGCCTTCGTTTTTATCAATATTTTGTAATGAAAGTCTGGTAAAGGTGTTCTTGTAATGGTAATGAATATTTGTCCTGTTAAATGGTATTTTATGCCTGTTCTTGTTCTTGATCCTTGTTATAGTAACCTTTAAATGTATCATTGTGCTGTCAATCCATCTATGTATGTTTTCCTCTGTTCTCTTGTACGAATAGGACTTCTTCACCTTCCCTGAAGAAGCCCTAGTTCCTGTTGCTGATCAATTGCATCTGTATGTGTATACCTCACATTCTGTAAAATTCCAATTTGTTGTGCATTTGGATCGGGAAATTAATTTTGAAAATTTTACCAAACGGAATTAAAATAAGAAAACTATAAAACGAAGTCCTACTCCGAGCAATGTTTAGAGAGGAATGAAAATTTATTTTCACTTTCTAACTATACCTAAGCATTTTCATAGCCTACTATTATATATATTCTGATATTCTGAACTTTTTTTTTTATTTTTTTTTTTTTTATTTTTATTTATTAAGGAATACGGAGTATCAGAAAACCCCTTTGTGTCCTTTTCAGCTATTCATTCAGGCCAGCTGGGCGCGCCGGCTAATCTTAGATTAGCGTTTGCAAATAATTAACAAATCAATTAACATATAATAACATAACAACAAATACAGTGAATCAGCTTCTGCTGACTCTCATCCTCGGAGTTCGAAGAATGAGATCTTTGGGTGTTCTCCTCTTCAGCCTACTTGGTCGTCGTTCTCTAGTTAGCCCATTTGCCAGGCGATTTCTGTGCCGCATTAATCTGTCTTGGTATCGACTGGAGTGCCTGTTTATCTGATCAAAGACCGTAGACAGTTTCAGGTCTTTATGCAGAGTAGAATTTCTTACATACCACTCGCACCCAGTGATGATCCTAGCGACTCTATTTTGGGCAACCTGGATTTTTCGAATCTCGCTATCGCAAGCCAGGCCCCAGATTTGGCACCCGTATTTCCAGATTGGAGCGATTATTTGGTTGTAAATTGTCATCTTGTTAGAGAGTGAGAATTTACTGGTCGCACGGAGTAACCAGTAGTGCTTGGTAACTGCAGCACGAGCACGGATTTTTAATGCCGCCAGGTGTTTGGCAAATGTCAGCCTGCGATCCAAGGCCACTCCAAGATATTTTACTGATGTCGCCTGAATAACAGGTGCCTCCTCGATGTAAACTGTTGGCGGTGTTTTTCGCCTCAGGGTGTAGCAGACATTGACCGACTTTTCGCTGTTAATTCCAATGTTCCACCACCTTGCTCATTCCGCGAAAGTTTTTGCATATTCCTGAATGCCGTCAGCAGCATCGTATTCGCAGGAGGATCTGTAAGTTACACAGACGTCATCAGCAAACGTAGCAAGCATCGGAGTGCCGGACAGTCTGTCTATAGGCTTTGGCATGTCATGACTGTAAAGGCAGTAGAGCAAGGGTCCAAGAACACTTCCATGTGGTACGCCGGCCATCACCTCATGCTCGGTTGTGAGAGCTGAGTGATAGCGGACCACGAAACGCCTTCGCTCTAGGTACGACCGCAGGAGGCCAAAGTATGGCGCAGGCAATATTCTGAACTATCATATCCAATTGCGGAAGACATTAAAAATCAGCCTACTTATCTATTGGGTTCCTGTAGTCGGGTACATCACCCGTCAGCCATTTTAAAGGAAAAAGGGATCTTATGGATTTGTGGAAAATCGCAAAGTATGTAACAGGTAGGCAGTGTTGCCAGTTTAGCATATAATATGCTAGATTTAGCATATTTTCAACTGGAAAAGCATATAAATTTGGGCTCTAGCATATAGCATATTTCAGCTTTGATTTAGCTTACTTTTTATTAGGTAATCTATTACATGAAAAATAAATTTTATATCAGTTTAAACTAAAAGACGTTCAGACAACAACGATATTTGATAATTTTTGACTATCGTTACTTGTTGCGATTATGCCTAAAGTTGCATATAAACAAACACTTCGCGATGCCTGGATGCAAAGTGAGTTCAAGGATTGGCTGCGCAAGCATCCAAGCGACGTAACAAAGGCATACTGTTTCCGTTGCAAAGCTACAGTAGGATCAAAAATTTATGATCTTAGGCAGGCGGCATGCTGCAACTAATAAGCATATATCAACTATTGGTTTCATAAGTAACATGAACATATTAGAATTTCCAAGGAAATGCATTAAAACGCCGATACAAGAAGCAGCGCTCTGCTTGGAATATTGCAAGTGCTGCTACTCTTATGAGTTGCCAACAAAATATTTATCAATGATTAATTCCAATGAAAAATATACAACGAAAGAAACTGAGAATGACATTAAAATTATAGTAGGAATATTTTAATTAAATTTTGATGTATGAAACAAGTTTTTCTTATGTTTTATTGATGATTTAGATTTAGCATGTTTTTATCATTTTTAGCATATTTTTAATGCACATCTAGCATATTGTCGTGCTTTAAACCTCGCAACACTGATTTGGAATCCAAATTCCCTATTTTCGTATGCTAATACGAGTTTATGCTTGATATTTCAACTTCCTTCCCGACCCCCCTGCATTGATTGATTATGCAGCTTACATTGAAAAGTTTATCAATGAAACCATGTGTTTGGTGGAATTGATTAAGGTTTTATAGATATTCCCCTATTTATTGGGGAGTATCTATTGTATGTAAACAAATGGATTTTTCTATATCTCGCCATGACGAGGAAAAATCAAACTGATGAGCAAGAAGCTTTTCAAAACAATGGTAAGAATGAATGATAGCTAAAAGCAGGCAAAAAGTAAAAATTGACAAGAGTAAAACTATTATCAACATATACAATAGTAACTGTAGTATTCTGTATTCCGAGTAGAATTAACTACCAGACTTGTACCAGAACTCTAAACAGAAACTTTAAGGAAACTTTAAAGGTAAACCAAAGTAACCTTAACATTTCAATGTTTCTGAAGAGTCAACTCAAGCATATTTTGCTATAACTAATTGAGAATTATAAAAAGAATTCTAGCTCCTGTCGATATGCAATAGAAATTTTACAATTTAAATTTTTTTTTTCTTTTTTTTTTTTTATTATTTATTTTAGTAGGCATACGAGGTAGCAGAAAACCTCTTTGTAACCTAGGCAGTCTATTCATTCACCCCAAAATGGGCGCGCCTGTTAAGTCATATTTACATATTAACATATTTACATTTATACATATAAACAACTTAAACTAAATTCACAATAATTTTTAACTACTTACACTATAAGGGATTAAGCTACAAAGGTCTAATCCTTGGGGCACGGGATAAAAGGTCTCTAGGGAGTCTTCGATTTAGTCTTCTCGGTGAAGTTCCTCTATTTAGATCTTTGGCTACGCGGTTTTTATGGTTTTTTAGCCTCTCGTTATATCGGCTAGCGTGTAGGTTGATCTCGTCGAACACAGAAGTTAGGTGTAGGTCTCTGTATAGCGTCGAATTCCTCATGTACCAGTCACACCCGGCAATTATGTAACGGGTACAAATAATCCATAATAAAGTAAAGATATTCTAAATCAGGATGGCTAGCTGACTGGGACTAGCCATGTTTGTACTATTATACCGGTGGAGCAACTGAGACACAAACGGATTTCTAACTTGCGCAATGACGAAGATTCCTTTAACAATAGAGAGTATATTTCAAAAAAAACAAAGTAAGTAGTCTGTAGTCGAGTGTACCCGACTACGAGAGCCCTTTTGCCTAAATATACAGCCATACACACACATACTCATACATACACACAGTTCTGCACGTACTTAGCCATTGCGCGCACCATTTAGCCCCCCACGCTCCATAGCGCGGTACTTAATGTTGTATAACTTTCGTGTTTATTGTTCAATTCTAACGAAATTCACAACGTAGATGAAAGATGGTCTACTCAATATGTGTGCGAAAAAAAAATTTGATCGGTTGAATATTGTGTCTTATAATCGATTTTTTAGATTTGCGGGGGTCAGGGGAGGAAATTGAAAAATCTAAAACAAACTCGTATAGTGTACAAACATAAAAAATCTACGTTCCAAATTTCGTTGCTCTAGCTCTTATTTTGCGCGCACTACTATACCCCCCCGGGGCACCATAATGCCACTTTTGATAATCTATAACTTCCGAGATTTTTGATCGATCTTACCAGATTCACAACATGGATCAAGAGTGGTCTAATAATGATGTGTGCCAAAAATAAATTTGATCGGTTGAAAATTGTGTCTTAATAATCGATTTTTTCGATTTTCGGGGGTCAGGGGAGGAAATTCAAAAATCAAAAACAAACTCGTATAACCTACGAACATAACGAATCTATATTTCAAGTTTGGTTGCTCTAGCTCTTACAGTCTCTGAGAAACAGGCGTTCATACAGACGGACAGACGGACAGACAGGACAGAGACGGACAGACAGACAGACGGACAGGGCTAGATGAACTCGTCTTGTCGTCCTGATTCAGAATATATATACTTTATGGGGTCTCCGATGATTATTTCTATGTGTTACATACTTTTCGATTTTGTACATTTCCAATAGCTCCGCTTTGCTTCTTTTTTACAAAAAGGCAAAGGGGCTAATTATAATTTATTATTTTAAAGCACAAAGCGTTCCTCAACCCGCGTACAATACAATATCAATTCAATTAAAGATATCTAATGTACCCAACAAATCCATTTATTTGTTGTTTAGAATAGCTTCTATATAACAATTAACAAATATCACACACAAGCCAAAACCATATTATTCATTGACTTGCATACTTATTGAGCTACCCTCGTTGGTTGTTGCTTATCTAAAGTTTGGACATCCGTTAACGTAACATACTGCTATTTGTATACTGATTGAACGTTAACTGCCGGATATGCACGCCTTGAAATTAGATGAACCATTGAGTGTTTCTATATTAAATGTGCAACTTGCAACAATTTGATAGCTATGCATGTTTGTGTATGTGTGTGTGTGTACATACATTTTGGTATATAAAAAAGGACTCAGCACAATGCGTGAATAATTGGCTTCGGTAGAGGCCGATAATTTAAATTGTTAATGCCACAAAATCTGGCCCATGCCCCACAATAAACTACATCAAAAATTCACATAGTCCTGACCCTATTTGTGCCACTCTTTTATGTCTGTGTATGTGTGTGTGTGTGTGTGTTTGAATGTATGCATGCATGTAGGTAATTTATGCGTGTTGCATTCTAACCGGTGGACTTGCCAGGGGTGCCAGCATTGCCGTGTCTACACGAAAACATATCAGCGCACAGTGTCCAAAACTCAACAATCTAGTGGCATAAAAAGTATAATTCATATATGTGTGAATTGTATATTATTTGTAGTTATGTTTAACTCAAGGACTAATGTGGGTAGACAAACAGAATAAAAAGTTGAAAGGACTTTTCTAACCATCAGTAAAAATCTGCTGAACTTATATCGTATATAAGAAGGCTTTAAAAAGTATCTAATAATGTTATTTATTGATTAAAGTTAATGGTTATAATACAGCTATTATTTATGTATATTCTCTTATATATTACATATTTAAATTAAACTTAATTGGATTTTTTTTTTTTGTGTGTAAATTAAATACTTTTCCTATCAAAATTTCTTTATTGAGCGATTACAAGGCTGCAAATTTTTTTTGTATACTCAATGAAAAACTGATGCATTTGAACAACATTAAACATTTTATATTACTATTATTTTAAGTATAAATTATATCAATAATATTCAAAACAGTTTTTGCTTTCATTTAAATATCAATTGGGCCCACTGTGCAGCGTCATTGCTTCTGTTGCTGGTGATGGCACCGGCTTTGGCTTTTTGTCAGTGCAAAGATTTATTTTATAGCATATTGTTAGCAACGTTGTTGTTATTATAACTTAATAAGCGGCTAATTGTTGTTAATCAATTGTTTAACAGTTTACAGCTTGTTATTGCCAATGTTGTTTTTATTGCTTTTTTGTTGTGTTTGGGTTGGTTTGTGTTGGTTTGTGTTGGTTTGTGTTGGCGCCACGCAACGTTACGTTACTTTCCTCTGAACTATTTCCATTTCAATATAACCATGTTATTGCCTGCTTTCATGAATATATATATATACATATATCTACATACATATGAATATATTTTACATATATATATATATATATATATATATATATATATTATGTACATATTGATGTCTGTCTCATTGTGTTTTCAGTTGTTACAGTTTTTGTTTCTCAGTGCATTTGTTATTTTTGTGCGTTCATTTTAATTGCAATTGTTGGGTATTTGTATTTGTTTTTTTAATACCCTGTAAATTAATTAAAGAAAGGGTATCTGAAATAGAAACGTTGCTCTGTAAATATTATTTATATTGTATGTTAAACTTAGTCTTAGCTTGGAATAAAAATATCTAATTTTGCCTAAAATTTAACATATGATTTCAACTTATTTAAATTGCATAGAGCACACTGCTTAAATCACTGCTTATAACGCATGTAGCTACATACTTATATTAATTATATCTTTCTAATTGAATGATTATTAAAGAATCGATTTGGTTGGTAGTAATATTTTGTTAAATAATATATGATTTCAGCTATTTATAAATATTTTTAAATTGTTGATTGATCAAATATTTGACACATTCGAATAGTTTTATTCACCTGAATCATTAAGTGCATTGATTCAATTAGTTGAATAAATTAATACCTTTGATCAATTGTTAATATTTATTTATTTTATGATACATTTAATTCATAATGGATTCATTAAGACTTTGATTTTGATTCGATTATTTTAAATTTAATTATTTACAGGGTATTATGAAGATGTATACCTTATGCTGTAAGTTGTTGTTTTTTATGTTGTTGTATAAATGTTTAACTGTCTGCATATTTGACTGTCCCATGATCTGTTCATCCTGTTGGCATATTTGGTGATTTAATATATATATAGAGAGAAAGAGACCAAAAAGTGTGCTATAGCCGCATTAAAATTAACGAATATCTCTGCCCAGTGGCTGAGAGC
This sequence comes from Zygothrica quintamaculata, assembly GCA_037044455.1. Lineage (NCBI taxonomy): Eukaryota > Metazoa > Arthropoda > Insecta > Diptera > Drosophilidae > Zygothrica > Zygothrica quintamaculata. The sequence continues at coordinate 109,343 of JBAMBS010002588.1, read as the reverse complement.
AATTATTCTGTCATTTTATTGTCTGTTATAATTAAATCATTTCATTTGCTGCATTTAACAATTGTGTGTGACCAAATATGTCAGATTGCTCTCATATATAGTACGTAAATAATGTGCATAATGATTATAATGTCCATTGTTTTATATCATACTATATATATGAACATATGTATATATATATATATATATATATATATGTGACTTTCACTATCGGGTTTCTCTGGATTAAAATGCATTTTTAGTGAACACAATGTTAATATGATGAATAATACTTTTCATTCTCTTATGTATGTATATGTAAACATACATGCATATATATATATATATTTATAAATGCATAAATGTATATATATATATATATGTATATTCTTGGGTATGTAAATAATCATTTATTAAACGACTCATAAATTTTAATATATTCAAATATAAAGAAATGAGACAAAAAAAAGTTGCAAAATTTAAAATAGCTTCGAGCAGTATACAAAAAAAAATAAAAAAGATAATAATAATAATTATAACAATAAAAACATTAATAATAAAAAAAACCAGCTGTATCTTTATAATAATTAAATTTATATAATAAATTTCAACACTTTTGTTTATCTATTTATTTAATTATAATTTGATATGAAGTATTGTTTCTTCTCTGTAAAATATTGACAATACATTGATTGTTGTACTTAGATATATTTAATTGGTCTTAAATTTAAAATAATATAAAAATATATGTAAGTATCACGTATCTACAGTTCTACACGCACTAAGAGCTGGTGCGCACGACTTTGTACTCCATATATTGCAAGCGATATATAATGAAAGCGATATATAATGCAAGCGATATAAAAGTTTATTCTGATGCCATATTAAAAGTAAATTTAATATCCAATATAAACAAGTGGAAAAAGTGCAAAAAGTTAAAAATTATAATTTAATGGAAAAAAAATTGCAATTGCAACTTGAACTCGTGGCCAAACGTGAATGAGGAGTTTATGTTACACCACACACCACAAAGGCAACTCTGCACCTTGTGGCAACATTGACCGAAGAACTGCGCTTGCTGAGGTATCAAATGAATTCTGTAATTTTAAATTTGTCAATGCTGATACACATTTATGCTTATAGTTTCCATCCAGATTAAGAATATCTATACTTTATTATGGATTATTTCTTCCTGTATACATTTCTTGAAATATTTGAAATTGATAATTTTGTATAGACACATCTGATTTTTACTACTAATAAATTACAAAGGGCGAGCATATAGAATGGTAGTAATTGATGTTATGCCCCTCAACACAGTGGCAGTAGTGTTGCTAGAACTTCCAAAAGAAGATTAGCTAGAATGGGAAATACTAATAGCTAAACGTATGAAGGAGCTAAATAAAATAAAAAAAAGGATCAGCGGTTTCGAAAAATCCTCCTTGTCAGGGCGTTAATATTCTGTTGACTTAAAAAAAAAATAAGTCGCCACCTCAAAAATTCAGAAGCTTTTCCAATTATTTACCTCAAGACAAGCAGCAATTTCCAAAATCAAATGGCAACCCTGAGTGGCAGCTTGCCATACCAATCAAATTTGAAATTTAGAAATTTCTATTGCATATCGACAGGAGCTAGAATTCTTTTTATAATTCTCAATTAGTTATAGCGAAACATGGTTGAGTTGACTCTGCAGAAACACTGAAATGTTAAGGTTACTTTGGTTTACCTTTAAAGTTTCCTTAAAGTTTCTGTTTAGAGTTCTGGTACAATTCTGGTAGTTAATTCTACTCGGAATACAGAATACTACAGTTACTATTTATATGTTGATAATAGTTTTACTCTTGTCAATTTTTATTTTTTGCCTGCTTTTAGCTATCATTCATTCTTACCATTGTTTTGAAAAGCTTCTTGCTCATCAGTTTGATTTTTCCTCGTCAATGGCGAGATATAGAAAAATCCATTTGTTTACATACAATAGATATTCCCCAATATATAGGGGAAGATCTATAAAACCTTAATCAATTCCACCAAACATGGTTCTTGGCATTACCCTGGATAAGCGCCTTACCTTAGAGAGCCACGGCTAGAAAGTGTAAACTGAGGATCCAGCAACTGCGTTGGCTTATAAATAGAAAGAGCCCCTTGCCGCTTAGATGCAAATGGGCGGTAATATGCGCATTGCATTCTGCCAATTTGGCTGTATGGAATACAGATTTGGGGGATCGCTTCCAAATCCAATTACAAACGAATCCCAGGTGTTGCAGAATCGGATTCTGAGAAATATTATAGACTGTCCCTGGTATGTGCGCGGGACCACCCTTCATAAAGACTTAAAGATACGATACATACAGTAGAAGACCAGATTGGTAGGCACACAGCAGATACAGTGAAAGGCTTTTGAGACATCGCAGCCTACTTGCTAGAAACCTAGTTCCAGCTAGACCTTTGAGGCGTCTTAAGGCTGCCATACTACCACAATGTAATCCTCATATTTGAATAGAGGTTTGGTTTATTTTTTATGCTTTCTATCCTTGTGTTGTTTAGGTACATTTTTTTTTGTGCTGTACGGATTCTGCACTTAATAAAATAAAAAAAAAAAAAAAAAAAAAAAACTAAACATGGTTTCATTGATAAACTTTTCAATGTAAGCTGCATAATCAATCAATGCAGGGGGGTCGGGAAGGAAGTTGAAATATCAAACATAAACTCGTATTAGCATACGAAAATAGGGAATTTGGATTCCGAATCAGTGTTGCCAGGTTTAAAGCACGACAATATGCTAGATGTGCATTAAAAATATGCTAAAAATGATAAAAACATGCTAAATCTAAATCATCAATAAAACATAAGAAAAACTTGTTTCATACATCAAAATTTAATTAAAATATTCCTCTATAATTTTAATGTCATTCTCAGTTTCTTTCGTTGTATATTTTTAATTGGAATTAATAATTGATAAATATTTTGTTGGCAACTCATAAGAGTAGCAGCACTTGCAATATACAAGCAGAGCGTTGCTTCTTGTATCGGCGTTTTAATGCATTTCCTTGGAAATTCTAATATCTTATGAAACCAATAGTTGATATATGCTTTTTAGTTGCAGCATGCCTGCCTAAGATCATAAATTTTAGCTCTTACTGTTGCTTTGCAACGGAAACAGTATACCTTTGTTACGTCGCTTGGATGCTTGCGCAGCCAATCCTTGAACTCACTTTGCATCCAGGCATCGCAAAGTGTTTGTTTATATGCAACTTTAGGCATAATCGCAACAAGTAACGATAGTCAAAAATTATCAAATATCGTTGTTGTCTGAACGTCTTTTAGTTTAAACTGATATAAAATTTATTTTTCATGTAATAGATTACCTAATAAAAAGTAAGCTAAATCAAAGCTGAAATATGCTATATGCTAGAGCCCAAATTTATATGCTTTTCCAGTTGAAAATATGCTAAATCTAGCATATTATATGCTAAACTGGCAACACTGCCTACCTGTTACATACTTTGCGATTTTCCACAAATCCATAAGATCCCTTTTTCCTTTAAAATGGCTGACGGGTGATGTACCCGACTACAGGAACCCAATAGATAAGTAGGCTGCTTTTTAATGTCTTCCGCAATTGGATATGATAATTCAGAATATTGCCTGCGCCATACTTTGGCCTCCTGCGGTCGTACCTAGAGCGAAGGCGTTTCGTGGTCCGCTATCACTCAGCTCTCACAACCGAGCATGAGGTGATGGCCGGCGTACCACAAGGAAGTGTTCTTGGACCCTTGCTCTACTGCCTTTACAGTCATGACATGCCGAAGCCTATAGGCAGACTGTCCGGCACTCCAATGCTTGCTACGTTTGCTGATGACGTCTGTGTAACTTACAGATCCTCCTGCGAATACGATGCTGCTGACGGCATTCAGGAATATGCAAAAACTTTCGCGGAATGAGCAAGGCGGTGGAACATTGGAATTAACAGCGAAAAGTCGGTCAATGTCTGCTACACCCTGAGGCGAAAAACACCGCCAACAGTTTACATCGAGGAGGCACCTGTTATTCAGGCGACATCAGTAAAATATCTTGGAGTGGCCTTGGATCGCACGCTGACATTTGCCAAACACCTGGCGGCATTAAAAATCCGTGTTCGTGCTGCAGTTACCAAGCACTACTGGTTACTCCGTGCGACCAGTAAATTGTCACTCTCTAACAAGATGACAATTTACAACCAAATAATCGCTCCAATCTGGAAATACGGGTGCCAAATCTGGGGCCTGGCTTGCGATAGCCAGATTCGAAAAATCCAGGTTGCCCAAAATAGAGTCGCTAGGATCATCACTGGGTGCGACTGGTATGTAAGAAATTCTACTCTGCATAAAGACCTGAAACTGTCTATGGTCTTTGATCAGATAAACAGGCACTCCAGTCGATACCAAGACAGATTAATGCAGCACAGAAATCGCCTGGCAAATGGGCTAACTAGAGAACGACGACCAAGTAGGCTGAAGAGGAGAACACCCAAAGATCTCATTCATCGAACTCCGAGGATGAGAGTCAGCAGAAGCTGATTCACTGTATTTGTTGTTATGTTATTATATGTTAATTGATTTGTTAATTATTTGCAAACGCTAATCTATGATTAGCCGGCGCGCCCAGCTGGGCTGAATGAATAGCTGAAAAGGACACAAAGGGGTTTTCTGATACTCCGTATTCCTTAATAAATAAAAATAAAAAAAAAAAAAATAAAAAAAAAAGTTCAGAATATCAGAATATATATAATAGTAGGCTATGAAAATGCTTAGGTATAGTTAGAAAGTGAAAATAAATTTTCATTCCTCTCTAAACATTGCTCGGAGTAGGACTTCGTTTTATAGTTTTCTTATTTTAATTCCGTTTGGTAAAATTTTCAAAATTAATTTCCCGATCCAAATGCACAACAAATTGGAATTTTACAGAATGTGAGGTATACACATACAGATGCAATTGATCAGCAACAGGAACTAGGGCTTCTTCAAGGAAGGTGAAGAAGTCCTATTCGTACAAGAGAACAGAGGAAAACATACATAGATGGATTGACAGCACAATGATACAATTAAAGGTTACTATAACAAGGATCAAGAACAAGAACAGGCATAAAATACCATTTAACAGGACAAATATTCATTACCATTACAAGAACACCTTTACCAGACTTTCATTACAAAATATTGATAAAAACGAAGGCGTAAAACGTGGGTCTGGCAAAATATGGCTGAAAAGAAAAACACAGATATCAAAAGCGTTAACTGAAGCAAGATAGCTATGAATAGAATTTTAATGGAGGAATGGCGCTTTGGAAAGGCATTCAATGCTTAGTTCCGAAGTATAGTTACATTTTCGGATTCCCTTTGACAAATGTTAATATTTCTTGGCCATTAAAGTAGTAATTTTTGACTAAAGTATATATTAAGATCAAATTAAGAAGAAATTAAAAAAAAATTGAATGTAAATGTAAATGTAAATTAAAAGTAAAAAAAATTAAAAAAAAAAAAAAAAAATTTGTATTATGACTTTTGCTGTCAAGAGGAAGTATAACAAGTCGAGAGCACCAAACGCACACAAACATACGCACACATACACACTGTTCTACACGTACTTTAAGCCATTTCGCACACCTTTAAACCGCCGCGCTCTCCATAGAGCGATAGCTAATAGTCAATAACTTCCGTGTTTACAGAAACTTAACGAAATTTACTGTAATAATTGTTTTTTTCGTATTGCGGGGGTCAGTGTTGGAAATTTAAAAATCTAAAACAAACTCGAATAGCATACGAAAATAACCAATCTAGATTTCAAGCTCTTATAGTCACTGAGAAAGAGGCGTTCATACAGACGGCTGGATCGGCTAGTCTTGTCGTCCTGATTAAGAATATATATTTCTTGTCGTCCTGATTAAAAATATATATTTCTACCTGTTACATACTTTTCGATTTTGCACAAATCCAATTGCAAGAAGTAAGGCGCCAACAGTGCATTCTTGACTTCTTTGACATCTAAGAACAAAGTATTGGTCTATTATTACTCGATGCAGCTGTATCAAAGATATCGATAACCGATGATGCCCCATTAAAAGTTAATATAATATTCAATATAAACAAGTGGGAAAACTGCAAAAAGGGTTAAAAATTATAATTAAATGAAAAATAAAAGAAAATCTCTAACTGCAACTTGAACTCGCGCCCCAACAGCAATTAGTAATTGATGCTACACCCTACACCACAGAGGCAACTGTCTACCTTTTGGCAACATTATGTGACAGGCATCGCTTGCTGGGGTATCAATTAAATTTTGTAATTCTCACTCCATGCTAACACATTGAATAGTCATTTATGCCCATAATTCCCAACGAGGTGAAACAGCACGAATGATATAGTCAACCTTGGAGACCCTCACATGTTAAGGTTACTTTGGTTTACCTTTATATTATTTTGATTTACATATATATATAATTCTTTGAATTGTAAAAATATGTTTTAATTTTTCCTGTTTGTCTTCTAGCAGCTCCTACTTTGCATGGAGTTGCAGCTACTATTTTATACAAGGAAATTTCCCTTGCTTCCAATTTATATCGAGCTCGTAGTTGCATCTATTTTACGCCCCAGCTTTTTGTACATTCTTCAACAGTAAATTATAATTTGATAATACATCAAAGTTAAAGAAAATATAAAAAAAATGTATAAAAAATATAAAATAAATAAATATAGATAAATAATAAAAATAATGAATATATTGAAGAGAGCAGCAGCTCTTCTCTCTCTTCGAGCAATATGGAACTATTTCGCAGCTAAAATATTTTCATGTAAATTTTTTAAAAATAAAAAAAAAACTTTTAAATCAATTCTTAAATAATTCTGTGTTATCTTCTGTTTAAATATTCTCCTGGCATTCTTTTGCTAAAGGAATAGGGAGAAATCTATAGAGCTAACTGAACTCTAAACATGTCTCAGTAATGAAATTTCCAAGGTAGCTAAATTATCCTAGATAAGTCTAGCCAATTAGAGGAAAGCGTATGAAAAGTCTTGATATGGTAGGTAAGTTATGTTATGAAAAATCTGTAATGTCTTCTATAAAAGCATACAGTACTTCAGATATCACAATAGAATATATATAAGTAGGCGGTGAAAATTATTTGCTTAGGTATAGCTAGAACGTAAAAATAATTCTTCACAATTTTCTTAACAACAAATGGAGTAGGACAAAAAAAAAAAATAAAAATTCCAACTCTCCAAAAACTATTAAAATCTAAAATTTTCAATTAAGTAATTCTATTTGGTAATAAGTGTAAAATTATTTCCTCAATCGAATATAAAACAAATTTTTATATTACAGCACTCGAACAAGAAACGAAGAGATGCAGAGTAACATGAGATTGGTAACCTTAGGTTATGTTCTTTCTCGGAGAAGGATCAAAGCACGGGGTAAAAGAACTAAGAATAAAACAAAGATTAATAAAAGGTAACAGCAAGAAAAATTATATCAATAATAACAAGATTGCACGATCAAATATTCATGAAATCCAAGAATAGACTATGAAAAATAAGATGAAGGAATGGTAAGTAAGACATGAAATACCACTTTGCCCGATGGAATAAATATCCAACATATTAGATACTGACAAAATAATAATAACCAAGGCTAATTAACTATTGTTATAAATAACGATACTGAATTAATGAATAAATGAAATATATCCGAAGAAATAAGGAAATTTGCTTGATGCAAACGAAGAGCAAAAGGACACAATTTTGCGGGAATGCAATGTCTTTTATGGATTTCTTTTTACTTAAAGCAAATAATATGGACAAAAATCAAGTCAATAAAAAATAATACATTAAAAATGCAAAAAAATGTTATTCTTTATTAGCATGCTTGTAATGAAATAAGTTGAGTGTACTTTAACTAAATTTGAAGGTATTACATTTAAATAATGCAAAATAGTCTTAGATAATTCTAGCCAATTAGAGGCAATCCTAGTGAATGCCAATAAATGCTATAAACCTAGCGGCTCTATGGAAGCAGCAGCACTCACAGGCAGACTGAAGAACAAACGGACACATAATCGGATAGACAATTGATGCTGTTCAAGTATATATATATACATATATATATATATTGGGATCGCAGATGCTTTCTACTCCTTGTTACTTACATTTGCTAATTGTGCTTATCCAAGGAGTTCCCTATTGTCCCTATTTGAAGCACATTGGTTAAAATGCAATGCAGGCGTTACGATATCATAGACATCAAATCACATCAGAATAAACTGTTTATATTGCAACAGATATATAATGCAAGCGATATAAGAAGTTTATTTTGATTTCACATTAAAAGTAAATTTAATATCCAATATAAGCAAGTTAAGAAACTGCAAAAAATAAGTTACAAATTGTTATTTAACAAAAATAAAAAAAATAAAATCTCCAAATGCAACTTGAACTCGCGACATCATTAACTGATAGTCTCCGTTTGCTGGGGTAAAAATTAAATTTGGTAATTTTCAATCGGTGCTAACACACTGAATATACATTTATGCCTATAATTCCCAACGAGCAGCACGATGGATAAATTCAGTTTTGGGGACACTCACAGTTTAAGGTTACTTTGGTTTACCTTTATATAATTTTGATATACATATATATATAATTCTTTGAGTTATAAAAATATGTTTAGCTGCTCCTACTTTGCATGGACCTGAAGTAGCGTAATGCATTCCTTCTAATTTTTTTTTAAGCTGTTTTGCATCAATCAGATAAGCCTTATAATGGGGGCTTGCGTCTGATAACCAAATGAATCAAATTGCTCACGCTTATCACTGGAGGTTGCGAGTGGTATGTGAAAAACAAAAAGAATCTAAAATTATATATAAATTTTCACTCAAGCCGTTACAATGACCGCATTCTTAACCACAGCAATAGGTTGGCCAAGACGCTGAAAAGAACAACCCGGTAAACAGTACACAAGAGTCTTATACACTTCAGAACAGACCCTCACAATTCTATACTATCGAGAGTACCCGACTACGTGAACCGCTTTGTCTACAAACACACACACATACACACACGCACTTTAAGCCATTTCGCGCACCTTTTAACCCCCGCGCTCTATAGAGCAATACCTAATAGTTTAAAGCTTTCGTGTTTATCAAAACTTAACGAAATTTACTTTAATAATTGTTTTTTCGTATTGCGGGGGTTAGGGTAGGAAATTTAAAAATCTAAAACCAAATTGGTTTAGGCAAATGGGCTAAAAATAATAATAATTAAAAAAAATTACTTATAATAGCTATTAATATTATATTTATATTTTTAGTATAATCTTAAGCGTCTTCCCTTGGGTGCGCGAAGAATCAAGTCACGCGGCTGCAGCTACTTCAGCGAGTGCTTCTGTCTGCTGCTGTACCGCCTGAATTTGTTAATTTGGACAAAGAATGTTCCTTATGTACCTCTTGCAGCCAATGGTCAAACATGTGATCTGAATCCCTGGTAGATTTTCAAATGTGGCATACTTGTTCATCTATCATATGTCTATATCTTCTTATATGCCACCATTTCGTACCAAGAAAATAAAACTTAATTGAGCTTTGTAGCCTAATTTTAGGCTGTGATTAATATTTAAAAATTACGAAATTTTATATACTTGATTTAATTGTCTCCCAACTGAACTCGAGGCATTTAAAATGTGATCCCAAATGTAGTTAGTTATATGCATAGCTGAGTACTACTGCCTGCACATGTAGTGTGCAGGGATAGTGGTTAAATTGGCGCTTGCGTTGCCAACCAACAGGAAAATTATGTTCAACTTTGGTTTACCGTGCAACAAGACGAATGAGCGAGGCTAAAAACATGTTAAGTGGGCCTCAAACTGAGTATGAGACTCCCATCTATGTCCAATGGCTTGATGGCTCTGTGGTCTTATACTATTCTCTACTCTCTTTACTTCTGCTCTGCTCTTTATACTCTCCTTAGGGTTTGTCGTTTTCTTAATTTTCTTACGAAAAATTTGCACGTACTTAGAAGGAAATACGGCAAAGTTTTAGCCAAGATGCCTAGGCGCTGCCCTCATATTGCCCTCAGTTTAGACACTAATGAAATTACGGCTCAGCTCTAGGTTCTCATTCAGGTAAGATGGTTACAGCCTATGCAACATTCAACATTTAACATCCAGCACAGGCAATTTGTGTGTGTGTGTGTGTGTGCTGTTATCTTAAGCGATAACAATCCATCTTTTGTCTACCAGTGGTACGTGTCCTTGTCATTGTTGTTGTTGTTGTTCTTGTTTGTTGATGTTGTTGCTGCTGTTGAAGGCTAGAGTAAAAATATTTATACTATGTGTGTATGTTGGTGTATGTTTGTGTGTACATAAATGACGCAGCGGCTAGCTAGGAAAGAGGCATAACCGAAGCTAAGGTCTAAGTCGACATGAGTTACAGTTGCCAAATTAAACATCACCCAGCATTAAATTTATGATATCAGACATTAAGCCAGGAACTGACTCCAACTGGAAAGTGGCAAGTGGCAAGTGGCAAGTGGCAAGTGACTGGAGGCAAGAGGCAGCTGGCAACTGGCAAAGAGTAAGTAGCAACTGGTAGCCTGCAGCCAAGCAACTTGCAACTTCCACGCAAAGGGGCATAACAAATTTGTCTAAACATTTTCAACTATAGATTTTATTTTCGTTACAATTTATATACTTATATATATATATATATATATATTTATATTTTATATATATATTACAATATTAATGAATAAATGTCTTCTATAGTAGGATAGAATAGTTCAGATATCACAATAGAAATTATAAAAGTAGGCGGTGAAAATTATTTGCTTAGGTATAGCTAGAACGTAAAAATAATTCTTCACAATTTTCTTAACAACAAATGGAGTAGGACACAAAAAAAAAATAAAAATTCCAACTCTCCAAAAACTATTAAAATCTAAAATTTTCAATTAAGTAATTCTATTTGGTAATAAGTGTAAAATTATTTCCTCAATCGAATATAAAACAAATTTTTATATTACAGCACTCGAACAAGAAACGAAGAGATGCAGAGTAACATGAGATTGGTAACCTTAGGTTATGTTCTTTCTCGGAGAAGGATCAAAGCACGGGGTAAAAGAACTAAGAATAAAACAAAGATTAATAAAAGGTAACAGCAAGAAAAATTATATCAATAATAACAAAATTGCACGATCAAATATTCATGAAATCCAAGAATAGACTATGAAAAATAAGATGAAGGAATGGTAAGTAAGACATGAAATACCACTTTGCCCGATGGAATAAATATCCAACATATTAGATACTGACAAAATAATAATAACCAAGGCTAATTAACTATTGTTATAAATAACGATACTGAAATAATGAATAAATGATTAAATATATCCGAAGAAATAAGGAAAACGAAGAGCAAAAGGACACAATTTTGCCGAAATGCAATGTCTTTTATGGATTTGTTTTTAGCTAAAGCAAATAATATGGACGACAAATCAAGTCAATAAAAAATAATAAATTAAAAATTCAAAAAAATTTTATTCTTTATTAGCATGCTTGTAATGAAATAAGTTGAATGTACTTTAACTAAATTTGAAGGCATTACTTTTAAATAATGCTAAATAGTCCTAGATAATTCTAGCCATTTATCGGTAATCCTAGTGAATGCCAATAAATACTATAAACTTAGCGGCTCTATGGAAGCAGCACTCTGAAGAACGAACGAATGAACACATAATCGGATAGTCAGTTGATGCTGTTCAAGTATATATATATATATATATATATATAATCGCAGATTAAAGAAACATTTTTAAAAATATTTTAAAGCCAATAAAAAGCTTTCCATTGATAATGAAAAACAAGTAAGAAGTCTGTAGTCGAGTGTACCCGACTACGACAGCCCCTTTGCCTACATATACAGCCATACACACATACTCATACATACACACAGTTCTGCACGTACTTGGCCATTGCGCGCGCCTTTTAGCCCCCCACGCTCTATAGCGCGGTACTTATTGTTGTATAACTTCCGTGTTTTTCAATTTTAACGAAACTCACAACGTAGATGAGGAATGGTCTACTTAATATGTGTGCGAAAAAGAAATCTTATCGGCTTAAAATTGTACCTTATAATCGTTTTTTTCGATTTGCGGGGGTCAGAGGAGGAAATTCAGAAATCAAAAACAAACTTGTATAGCGTTCGAACATAACAAATCTACGTTCCAAATTTTGTTGCTGTAGCTCTTATTTTGCGCGCGCTACTATACCCCCCCGGGGCCCATAACGCCACTTTTGATGATCTATAACTTCCGAGATTTTTGACCAATCTTACCCAGATTCACAACATCGATCAAAAATGGTCTAATTATGATGTGTGCCAAAAATAAATTTGATCGGTTGAAAATTGTGCTTAATAATCGTTTTTTTCGATTTGCGGGGGTCAGGGGAGGAAATTCAAAAATCAAAAACAAACTCGTATAGCGTACGAACATAACGAATCTATTTGCCAAATTTCGTTGCTGTAGCTCTTATTTTGCGCGCGCTACTATACCCCCCCGGGGCCCTTAATGCCACTTTTGATGATCTATAACTTCCGAGATTTTTGATCAATCTTACCCAAATTCACAACATCGATCAAGAATGGTCTAATTATGATGTGTGCCAAAAATAAATTTGATCGGTTGAAAATTGTGCTTAATAATCGTTTTTTTCGATTTGCGGGGGTCAGGGGAGGAAATTCAAAAATCAAAAACAAACTCGTATAGCGTACGAACATAACAAATCTACGTTCCAAATTTCGTTGCTCTAGCTCTTATTTTGCGCGCACTACATAGCCCCCCCCGGGGCCCATAACGCCACTTTTGCTGATGTATAACTTCCGAGATTTTTGATCAATCTTACCCAGATTTACAATATCGATCAAGAATGGTCTAATTATGATGTGTGCCAAAAATAAATTTGATCGGTTGAAAATTGTGCTTAATAATCGTTTTTTTCAAATTGCGGGGGTCAGGGGGGGAAATTGAAAAATCCAAAACAAACTTGTATAGCGTACGAACATAACAAATCTACGTTCCAAATTTCGTTGCTCTAGCTCTTATTTTGCGCGCACTACTATACCCCCCCGGGGCCCAAAACGCCACTTTTGCTGATCTATAACTTCCGAGATTTTTGATCAATCTTACCCAGATTCACAACATCGATCAAGAATGGTCTAATAATGATGTGTGCCAAAAATAAATTTGATCGGTTGAAAATTGTGCTTAATAATCGTTTTTTTCGATTTGCGGGGGTCAGGGGAGGAAATTCAAAAATCAAAAACAAACTTGTACAGCGTACGAACATAACGAATCTAGATTTCAAGTTTGGTTGCTCTAGCTCTTATAGTCTCTGAGAAACAGGCGTTCATACGGACGGACGGACGGTCGGACGGACGGACGGACGGACGGACGGACGGACGGACGGACGGACGGACGGACGGACGGACGGACGGACGGACGGACGGACGGACGGACGGACGGACAGACAGACGGACAGGGCTAGATCAACTCGTCTTGTCGTCCTGATTCAGAATATATATACTTTATGGGGTCTCCGATGATTATTTCTATGTGTTACATACTTTTGGATTTTGCATATTTCCAATAGCTCCGCTTTGCTCTTTTTTTACAAAAAAGGCAAAGGGGCTAATAATTGACAATCAAAATGAAGTTGCAAATTGATTTCGAAATTGTTCTCAATGGAATTGCTCAACTTTTCTAAGTTGAAAAATACTTTTCGAATTCAATACTCTTTTCAAAAGTAAATCAATTTCTTGTATATTTAATGTGGATTTTGTAGAAAACAATCAACTAAGTTTAAGGTTATATTTCGCTTGTAGAATTATGATTAAAAAGAAAGACTTTCTACATATTTTTGATTACTTTGAATCAAAGTGTTATAAGCAATGCCTGATTTTTGTGCTAAATATGGGTACTTGGGGCCACTTTACATAAAGTACGAACAGGTGTGAGTCTAAGTCTGTATGGTGATGTGGAAGGGGGGAAGGGGGGGGGAGAGACGACATAAGGGGGCAAAATGTTTTACGTAATTAAAACTAGTTTTACGGCTTTGACTCAAGCAAGTCGGGTCTCGACCGTGTGGCCTCTGCCCAAAACTAAAAATTTTTAGCAGAAGGCGCATAACATGGAACGGCAGAGCTACAGGCAGCGAGACACTCATACAGTCCTTGGTTTTGTCACAGACTGTGCCAAAGGGTGGAAAGGGAAGGGTGGGGGAAGTTGGATGTAACTCAAAGTAACCAAAAGTATCCCAATGTATTCTATAGCAATACGTACTTACGTATTTACTCAGTACGTATGAGTTTATGGTGAGGTTGTTGGCTGGATGGTGGGGAGGTGGTGTGGGTGTGTAGAAGGCAAAGGGCAAAGGCAAAGACTGAGGCAAAGGCAAAGGCAAAGGCAAAGGCAAAGACATTGTTGAAGACGACGCACAGCAGCGCGAGAACAATGGAAATTACGAGTTTCAATTTGTAGAAAAATTTATTATATCCATTAACTAAATGGCTTTCAGAAAATCTACAGGCAACATCCAGTGGCAACTTGCTGTTGTTGTTGGTGGCAGTGGCAGTGGCAGTGGCACTGACACTGCTACTGACACTGGCAGAGGCACAAGCAAAAGGTACAAGCATTGCCACATTTATAGTAACATTGCATAGCGCCACAGATACCAATAGCAACAGCAACAACAACAACAACAGCAACAGGAACACTTTAAGCAGCATCAACAGTGCTGGCAACAGGCAAGGTGGTGCGTTGCCTTGCGGCCTGTGTAAACACGCATAAACATCAGGAAACCAACGCAGACACAGCCTTGCCACATGGACATGAATGTTGCCATCCAATGGCTTTCCATGCTTTCCATGCGGCAGCGCAAAATGTCAAAATTTTTGAATGGCGCTGTTGCAGCTGTGCCATAACTAAAGCTGAACCCTTATATACTGCTCTTTACATACCGCCTACACCTACTGCTTGTACTCCCCTATTCATAGTGTGGGTTGCCCAACGTCAGTAAAAGGTCGAGTTGGTGGCAACAGCCACAATGGCTCTTCCAGTCTCTTCTTTCTCCTTTACTACCCCCTCCTATTTATATTCATATACACGTTCACAGCATAGTCACTGTCGCAGTCGCCGTCACAGTCGCAGTCGCAGTCGCCGTCACAGTCGCAGTCGCAGTCGCAGTCGCAGTCGTCGTACATGTCCATGTCCATGTCCTTGTCCGTGCCTGTGTCACTGTGTAGAAGTGAATCATCGACCGCAATATAAACTTTTATGCTTGGCTTATTTGTTTTGTCTGTCTGTTTGTTTCAACGTTTGTTTCACTGCGGCTGTTTTCTTTTTTCATGATATTCCCATTGCCTTTTTGGTTTTGGTTCCTTATTTTAGCATTTGTCTTTGAATGTTGCCTCACTGCTGTATGCTGTATGCCGTATGCCGCATGCCGCATGCCGCATGCCGCATGCCGCCTGCCTCCTGCTGGTCTGTCGCTCATACACTCTCTATCTCTCTATCTCTCTCTCTCTCTCTCTCTGTCTCTCTCGCAACCATGTGCTGTCCATCTGCCCTTTCAAAAGCTCCTGTACCGGACATGTTAATACATTTTGTGGCCAACATTTTAATCAGTTATGTACGATACGGATGCGAGTACACTTCAATGTTCGTTCATCTGTGGTTCCATCAACACATGGTTGACCATTGAGCATAAGGAATCCTTTTGACTGAACCTTTTATATTGTTGTTTTTGTGTTTTGCTTTGTTTTGTTTTTTCAATTGCTTGCTGTCTGTGTGTGCAGAGATTTTTAATTATAAACGTTCATCAGCGATTAATAATCTAAGTTGAATCCTGGCATATATAACCAGCTGATGGGGTTACAAATACGGGAAGGATTTCCAGTTGGAAAAATGATGTCACATTTAATTAAGTTTTTATGTTATGATTTGTACTATATTTGACCTATATTTTAATATAACTGAAGTGCTGATTATGATGATTGCAAGGGTTAAATCTGCCTCGCTAACAAGCACCACACAAGCTGCAGTTTTTTATATTTCTTTTCATTGTTTAATGATAATAGAGAAGAAAAGCCTCAAACACTTACATTGGCTAAACATCTAATAGTCATAAGGATGCATATGAGACACGCACCTTTAACTGTCTCTGAGCAATCAGCTATTAACTGCACACCATAACCCAAAGACGTGGTTAACTTTCAATCACCAGCAGGGACACTTAAGCCATCCGACTAAAAGCAGTACACTTGTGTGGACCCCGTGACGTATGGACAAATTGCCTGACAGCACCTTGGTAAGTGTGGTTAATTATAGCTTATAATTATATACAATATGGAAAAGCTTTAAATATATAAAGCTACGTTTATAAACTGGTTTATCCTCACAAGCCGCAGAGGAATTAAAAGTTTTCTGTAAAATCAAAAAAATTGTTGCATACTTTCAGGCAGTAATTATTATTAGCTCTCTATGGAAGGGCTTTATGGTGAAGCATTTATTGTTGATTTGGAGACAGAGATATATTTATTATATATATTCAAAATTTTGCTTATATACTTTAATATTACAGAGTGCTGGCATAGTCGAGCAAGCTCACATTGATGCCTTGTACGTGTAATAAAAATAAAGCACTCCTAATTACAGCTAAAGTTGTATTTCCCTATCGATATTTGCTTATTTCCATAAACCACAAGATGTTACCCTGTCAAGGCCAGTCAATTCACTGTCTCAGTGGCATACAGCTCAACCCAATTTTCATGGCAAAACGCCCCCTTTTTAAATGGAGCCAAGTTTTACACTTACTATAAGCCAGTCGTGTCTGGCTGAATGCATAAAGCTTTATCGATATATTTGCACAATTTAATTTAACCGCAACTTTATTACTTTTCGCTGGCTTTGGTGCAGTCGTGCCATTGCCTTTTGATCTCTTGCCATCTCATTAATATGCGCGGCATCGGAATCAGTTTGGATTTTAGATAATTTAGACTTTATCGTAGTGTTAGGCAAACGGAAAAGAGGACACAACGTCAAAATTTAACTTTGCCAGTCGTAAGTACAACAACAACAACAACTTCAATCGGCAAAAGCGCGACAAAAACAAAATAAAACATTGCCAGTTGATTTTAAATGAAAACACACGTGGCTTATGGAGCAGCACAGTTACAATTCAAACAGTCTAAACATTCCCATTTTGGCTGCATAGTCTGTAGCAATGTGAACAGCTGCTGGAAATAAAGTTTTTCCTTTCTTCAACTCCACCATCTTTCCATTTCCCACTTCATCTCCTTTGTCCTTCCTTTATACCCATCGATTGTGCCTGTCTTCCTGCTTGCCTGACGTTGCCTGCCATTTCAATAAGGCAACGAGTGCTTAAGATTTTCAATTTTCGTTTGTAATCAGCAGTTTGTATTTGTTGTACTCATCTATGCACCACCACCCCATCACCCTTAACAGCAGCTTTAGCTTTAGTAACACCACCACCAGTAGCACCACAACCACGACCAAGACCACTACCAACATACCACATACCGCAGGTGTGACAAAAGTCACTGCAAAGGTGAAGCTTGAAAATGCAAATGTTGCCCATACGCCACGTTGTCGTTGTTTGAATTTTAATTTTCACCGCCAGCAACTTACGCTGCAACTGCGATGCTATTGCCCTACCATGGGCACTTTTGATCATAGAATCACTTAAAAATATATTTATATATATATAAACGTTTTATGTTAAGCAAATTTCTATAATTTAAAGTTAATTTTATTTCTCAAAAAGATTGATAGAAATTTCTTTATGAAATTTTAATAGCTTTAATTTTCTATTAACATATTTTATTTATTTTGAAATTATTTATTATATTATGTTTTTTTTTCTATTTCTTTTTTCAAATCTTTTTTTTTTAAATTTTCAATTTCTTTTTGAATTTTATTATTATATTTTTCAGCTCTCAACAAATAGTTTGGATTTTGGTAATGGAAAATCATTTTGCTTTACCACTGTGCGGCGGATTCAAAGACATTCACATTGGCGACAGTATTGGCGGTACCAGCATCAGTAGTAGTGGAAGAAGAAGCAGCAGCAGCAGAAGAAGAAGCATTGGCAACCATTTCGCATCTCGCAGTTTGCACACTCAAAGTCATGTTCTTTTGGCTGTGCTCATTGCAAAATAATTTGCATAACCTTTGGCCCATTCCTGCTTGGTATGGTGTATGTGTATGTGTGTGTATGAGTATTCCCCCCCCCCCCTCCTGACTACTGTGACAACTTGCACTTTTGGTTTATTTGTAATCTTTTTACTGTTTGTTTGTTTGTCGGCCAACAATTGAAGTGTAATTTGTAAGTTTTTTTTTTCTTTTTTTTGTTTTTAGCGTGGACTTTTGAGCCTTGAGAATTCTTCTGCCCCAATAGGCAATGCAATTAACAGCTGCAGCTAAATTACTGCAAAATGCTCAATACATAGTTATTGCATTTAGCTATGCTGCTTTCATCAATATACACATATTGTTAAGGTGAGTTAATAACGCTCTTGTTGCAACCAAAAGAAGAACTGAGCAAAAAACTGCAAACAATTCGTTTGGACCCATAACTTATAACCAATATATACTTGAAGTATATAATAATTTATATATATATATATTTTTTTTTTAATTTTACGTTTATTATAAATAATTTTCTTATAATTATAATTAATAATAATTTTTTTTTATTGCTTTTATTTTTTTTAATTTATTAAAATAATACAACAAAATTTTGTAGCTTTCAATTTTGTTTGTTGCTTCGTTTGCCTTTTGACCGAATGCATGATTCAATGGGTATTTTAAAGGGTATGTTCTAGTCGCTCAGTTTTATATGTCCAACATATAACAATACTTTGACGTCTGACGACGTTGACACATGGCTAACATATGTTGCTTGTCGACGCGCAGTGGCACATGCAGCGACAAAGGCAGAGGCAGAGGCAGAGACAGAGGTCAATCGTGCCAAAGCTTACATCCTCATGACTATGACTTAAATATTTATTGAATGTGTCGCCAGTTGTGTGTATGTGTGTGCGTAGGTGAGTGTGTGTTTGTGAGTGTGAATAGCCTTGAGTCAACGATGTGGTAGCCGCAGTAACAGTGTCTCAATACAACTCGTGACCATTCTCCATTCACCATTCTTACAGACATAATCATGCCACAATTGAGTAGACAAACAACACGTGCTGGATACGCTTTACAATTTGCCTCTTGCTGTATATATATACCCTTTCATTTTTTTTTCATTTCTCTACTATTTTCTCGTTTTGTATGTGTGTGTGTGTGCTTTTTTTTGTATTCTAAAATCGTCAGGAATATCTAGATCTATAGAAGCAACAGATACAGCTGCAGCAGTATAACAGTTACATGCCTCTATGTTGCTCTATGCTGTGGCATCAGTAAATGTCTACAAATTGCTGCAGACAGGCGGGCTTAGAGACAATCTCGACAACTGTTGCCATTCAACTACACTGCTCAAAATTCTTATATACCATAAACTCAACTATAATTTTTACATATGAAAATTTTCTAAGCTAATTTTTTAAAGCTTTTTCTTCTTCTACATTTTGGCTTTGTGTTATCGATTTGCTGCAATCGATAGCTGCTGCTTTAATACTTAACATAATTGCTGCCTTGCTGTCTACACACACACACACACACACACACACACAGCTATTCCTTTTGTGTATTGCTGCCGCTGGCTTAAACTAAATTATTAACGCTGCAATCGTCAGTACCTTTATATGCTGCTCATATAATAATTATGGCAACATTTTTATTATGTATTTTTGCTGCAAATGCGACTATTAAATACTCTATAATCTACACTTAAGTGCTGCAGGAAATTGAAAACAATTTAAGTAAAATTTTTAAAGTGTTCTTAGTCCATAAAAAATGCGCTCATTATTTATTTCTATCGAAAGCAACATTGACTTTTCTATTCAGATCTATCAAAAGGATGCAAGGACCTGAATAGATTATCATATTTATATATATATATACGAAAATGTATATATATATATTCGCTGTGTGTGTGTGTTTATTTGAACTGTATATAGAAATTCTTTCAGTGTATCAATAGCATTCACTATATGCGGCAGCCTGTGCCTGGTTTGGCCAATATTATTGGAGGCTTGGATGTTCGTGGCTGGCAGAGGGTTGAGGCTGGCGAGGAGTGTAGCTCACAAATGAACCTTGAAAAGTCATCATTGATATAGCGTTGGTCCTGGTTGACAGTCAGAACGTTTTCGACTGTCGACTCTCGTCTGTCGTCTGTCGTCTGTCGTCTGTCGACTGTTGAGCGTGAAGCGTCTAGTTGAGTGTCTCGTTGACTGGAGGTTGGCATATAGTTGGCAGACCAATGTATACACATCACGTACAAGCTCACACCACAGCTACAACCCATTACGTTGTCACACACATACATACACAAAGTTATAGAGATAAGAATAAAGATAAAGATATATATATATATATATATATAGAGAGAGAGAGAGAGAGAGACAAAGCGAAAGATAGAGACAGTCGCCAAGACAGTTGTCTCAGTGGCAATGTTTACTTGCCGCCTGCTGCCGTCTACCTTCTATTGGATGCTGCCGCGTGCGGCGTCTTATTGGGTTTTACCCAAAACCCATTTAATAATCTCATTTTGCCACAATAACAGAAAATATGATTTTTCGTTTCGCAATCACAAACTGAAATGGGACAGGGCCATGGCCACCAGAGACATACATATGTTTATATGGAGTAGAATGTAGAGAGAGGGAGTGTGTAGAAGGGGGGGAGTCAGAGGCAGAGGGATGAGCGGGTATATAGTATACGTTATGAATTCAAGTCAAAATCTTTGGATATGGTTATGGGTGTCCTTATGTTAACAAAATGAAGAGCAGTACAAGGGGCAGGGGGGAGGAAAGGAGGTAGAGTGTATACCCTCTGAGTCTGTAAGTTCAACAAGTAATTGAATACGTACGTGCTGTGCATTTTCAATAATGAAAATTTTCTTACCATTATTTATTGCGTGTTATCCTTTTTATGAATCCTATTAGTGGAATTACTTTTGGATTATACTTATTGTTCAGCAGTCCATCAAATATATATATATATATATATATATATATATATATATTTTTTCTATTGTAGCTTATAAGCTAAATTAATAGAATTTAAATGAAATTTTATATAAAATTATTTCTGCATTGTTTGTAATTTATTTTTTGTGTTAAATTCATGGCATAAACGTGTCTTCTTTTCTTCTCTATTTTTGTATTGATTTTCAGCGGAGTTTACATTTGGGTTGTAGCATAATTATAAGCCGCATTAATACAAATGTACCGACATGTCAAGCACTCTATGATTGATGCCACAAACTGTTAGCCGGATGCAGTACAAATTTTATTGCCACAGGTGCAAAATCCAAAATTTCTACTTGGCTAATTGTATTGAAATTAATTTCTATATATACAAACATACATACATATAAATATATATATATATATATATATATATGTATGTATTACTGTTTTTAGTTTGTTAAGTGAGATAAATGTTAATGCATTAAAGTGCTGCCACTGCTGCTGCTGTTGCTGTTGCTGTTGCTGTTGAGTCCTGCCTGACAGCTTCATTTAAATTGAAATTGCCTTTCATATTTCAACTATAAAATTTTTCATATTTTTTTTTTTTTGGCACATATTTTATTCAATTTTATTTTTGTTTTCTTTTTATTTTTTTTTATGTGGCATCTAATTAATTTCTTTTTAATTCAATTTAAGTTAATGTCTTGAATAAGCCAAGTGCCAGTGGTTCCTGCTTTATATTTATATTATTTATTTAACTTTCTTCCAACTTCACTCCCCCAATTTGCCATTCATCATTGAGTGCCCATTGCCATTTGCTACACACACACACACACACACACACACACACACAGTCTAGCATATACTCTTACACTTACACTTACACTTACACTTCATGCATCATTCTTTGCTGCAAAAGCGTATATTGTTGCTTTTGCTCGCTTTGCAGCGCAATGTTGCGCATTTACTTGTATAAAAATGGTGCACATTTACTCTGTTTATTGGCCTTAATGCCGGCTTGCAAACGAAATTTACATTTTAAAACAGTTTACTGTACACTTCTACACTTTATACCCTCCTTTTGGCCATCATTTGTTTTAACATTTTCATTGGATTTAAGTGGAAATTCATGTGTACAATATACATATAAATATATATATATATATATATATATATATATATATATCGTAGTAATTTACGGTCAATGAGCTCTCTGCAGTGCAAAAAAAAAAAGTTATTCATATACGCGCAGCTGTTTCTGTTGACTTCAACATTACTGTCCTTCCTGCCGCCCCCTCCGCCCACTCCGCTCACAATTGCAGCCTGCTTTATACGCTTAATAAATAAAAGAAAATAAGAATAATAATTCAACTTATTATTATAATAATATGCATTGAGTTTCATTTTTGCTGTAAATAAGTTCAATTGAGTTTTAGGTAAAAACAAAATTTCTCTATAGATTTTGAAGTCAAATCTTAATAGTAGCTTATGCCAGAGCAGTAATGATGATGATCAGAAAGAACATCATCATCATCATCATCATCATCATCATCATTGTCAACGTTTGAGTTTACTGTTGCCAACTCAAGATAAACACTCACTTTATCCCATGCATTCATTAATACCACAAATATTTGCTTGGCCAAACGTGGCCAAGAAGAGTTTGGGGCACTTTAAGTAAATAGAATTACCAACAAAAGCTGACAAGCCTTTAGGCCTTTAAATGCACCAAAAAAAAGAGAGAGAGAGAGAGGGAGAGATACAGTTAACTTTAAGTACTTTACAAACGCTTAAAAAAAAGAGCTGCCACGCATTTGGTTACCTTATTAAAACTGCCCACAAAACTGGCCAAAAGTGCCAATGGTTGTTGTTGTACTGCTTGTATTATCAACAAGAAGAAAAAAAAACGCGAGCTAAAACGCAACATTTACTGCTTTAACGACGCTGACAAAATACTTTTCACCTTTTCTATACCCTAGACAAATAAAGGAAATATGTGAAAATCTAAGGTATATGCATGCTACTTATTATAAAATTTTCCCTTGTAATTTGTAAACTTTCGTATAAAATTTCGCAGCAAATATCCTTTATTGATATGTGATATGTTTTTCTTTTTTTACAGGTCATCTAGCTAGTCGTGCATGCTCTGTGGCTGACACTCTCTTCACTTAACTTGTTACTTTTAGTGACGAGCAGACGCCCTGCGGTTAACATTTCCACAGAATCTGCTTGCTGTTACAGTTGTATTTACATTTCGTTTAAAAAAGGTTGCCTCCACAGGATACTTAATGCGGTCTCCTTATGACTGCAAATATGTGACAGGACATTGTATGAGATTTACTTTAACATTTTCGTATTTAACATTTTTCTTTTTGTTTGTCGCTTGTTTTTATGCCATTTTTCTTAACCATTTGCGCTTTTCATAAGGCAGAGTTAATAAGCAAATTACTTGTCAAACTTTAAGCTTAATAAATGTCCTTGATTTAGGCCTATGCAGCACTGCCAGGATAATTATGCATAACGCTTGTTTATAAAGACTTATTATGATTTACATTTATTTAATTTTCTCATTAAATTCACATGCAATTAGCTGCTATTGGTAGAGACAATAAATTGCTTGTTTAGTTGCTGCAAATGTTCAATAGATGGCGCTGCACAGTGTATGAACTAAGCTTATGGTTAGAATCATGACTTGGTTTAAGTCATCGCAAATATTGATGCATTGATCAAACTGTTGCTAATTTTGTTGCAGTCACATATATATAATTATATACATATATGTATATGTGGATTAAGCTCTGTTAATCCATATTCAGTCTGTTCTGTATGTATGTGGCTCCTGCAGCTGGATTAATTGTATTTGTATTACTTCTTATTGGCAGTTTGTTGTCCTGAGCAATGGACATGAGTTTTTGTTGGCCTTGTTGTGGTCAGCGTTGCTTTTATGCACAACAACATATATATACAGATATATGTATGCATATTTTTAATAAACATCTATATATATATATATATATATTTAAATGGCGCATTGTTATATTGTTGGGAACAGCAAAAATAACAAAGAGTTTACACTTTTTGTTAACTTTACATATTCATTCATATATACATATACATATTTTTTTATATGTATATTTACACTGTAATTAGAGATCTTAATTATGTTAGTAACATACAAAAATATTTTTATTATTGATATTCTTTTTTCAACTTTATTTTATTGAATTTGCTTTTCAATTGACATTATTGTTCTTTGCTTCAACTTCAACTTTGGTCTCTTTTAGTATTTGTTTTTTCAGTTATATATAATATAATATATAATACAGTATATACCGTTTATATGCAAAACCTATTATGCAGAATATTTTTTTTGCATATATGCGATATTTCCTTTTAAACGATCATGAGTTATATGCAAATACGTTGAATTTAAATGATTATTATAAAATAAACCACAGGTTTAGAAGTTTATTTAAATTTATATTTTATGCTGTTCGTCAATTATAATAATATTAATATTACAATTTAAATGAGATTAAAATTTGTATATTGCTGTCCTATACCTTATAATTTGCTTAAAACCGATTAAATTTATATAAACTGATTCCAAATGTCCGATTTTTTTTATTTTTATATAAACAATATTTGCTATATTTGTTTGCATTTATGAGGCTAAAATTCAGTTCTAAATAGTTTTATGAAGTTTAAAAATAACATAATTTTGCATTTAAGCAATATTTTCATATAAGCAGCGCGTCATATAACCGATAGATTAGAGATCTTAATTATGTTAGTAACATACAGAAATATTTGATTATTTTATTATATTTCATTTGCTTTTCAATTGATAGTTTTGTTGTTTGTTTCGAATCTTACATGAATCACTTTTGGTGTCTTTTAGAATTCGTTTTTTCAGCTATAAATAATATATAATAGATGTATATTTAAGAGCATTTATATATATATTTAAATAAATTATTTTATGTAGGGAAAAGCTCTGCCTTAACCTTAAACTATATTGGAATATTTTTAGTAATTTATTTTATATTTGTTTTTTTATACTTATTTTTTTCTATATTTTTAAGTTTGATTAAATTTTATATTAGTTTCTGCTCTACAGGCAATGTGCTGATATATCGATTTATATTATATATCGATATAACTTTGATCCAATATATCGTTGCCTATCTTAACAAAACTTTTAGCTGCCAAATTTCTAATTTGTTTTTGTACTTTTAATATTTTTAATATTTATGATATTTATATAGCAAAAACAAAAAAAATATTAAAATTGAAAATAGTTAACGACACTACCAATAAATTAATGCTGACATTAACCTAGAAATATTTCTGCTTAAAATAGAAAAAAAAATTTAAATCTGCTACTTGAAAATTCTTCAAGTGTATGCATATGTTTATATATATATATATATATATATATATATGTATGTAAATATGTTAGCTATGTACATGTATGTGTATCTGTGTGTATGTGTATCTGTGTGTATGTGTATATGTGTGTGTGTGTGTGTGTGTGTGTTACTTATATGTATAGTTAGCGGCCAGCCGATAGCCAGTCGAGGCGCCATTGCGTTGTTGTTAGCAGTGAATTTTAATCCCCTTTGGTTTAACGTCACTTTGTTGTTGTTGTTGCTGTTGCTGTTGTTGTTGCAGTTGCAATTGTTATTGCTGCTGTTGCTACTGCTGCTGTTGGTGTTGTTTTAATGCCAAGCACAAACGATGGAAGGCAGTTTCTTTAACGGGATGCGGCTGTTTGTTGCTTTTATTGCACAGTTTGGCGTTGCCGCTGTTATCGTTGTCGTTGTTGTTGTTGTTCTTGTTCTTGTTGTTGTTGTCCTTGTTGTTGTTGTTCTTGTTGTTGTTGTCCTTGTTGTTGTTGTTATCGTTGTAGCTGTTGGTGTTGTTGTCTTCATTCATCAGAATGGAACCTTGAATAATTAAAAGCAGTTTCTGATTACCTACCACATCGTTATACGCTCACAATCACAATCTATACATACACTCACACACACACACACACACACACACACTCATACACAGACACTCAGACTCAAATACAGATACATAGATGAGTGCACGTAACGGAAGGAGGCTGCTCTACTGTTGTGTGCGTGTCTCTAATTAAACGGCAAACAGGATTCGAGTTGAGTTGAAAGCGCAACGAAACAGGAAACGGAAGCCACTCGCCATGCAAGCGGCCAACCTACACACTAACACACACACACACACACACTTATATATATATATATATATATGTATATATATATACATAACAGTATGCTCGTGATTGCGTTTGTTTGTGAGGCTAAGCAGCATAGCGGACATTGCAACAGTCAGCAGTGTGACCTCCCCCTCGACCTTAATAGCAGTTGTTGTCGTTGTTGCCGTTGTCGTTGTTGTTGTCTTTCTAGTTGCTGTTGTTGTTATTGTCATTGTTGTTGTGCCAATTTTCGCCCAGCTCATTTTGCCATCTCTTTTAGCCCTACTACACATTTTAATATTTCTCTTTTTTCTCTCTTTGAAATTTTTTCCCCTTTATTTTTTTTGCACCTGCCAAAGCCAAAGCCAAAGCCAAAACCAAAGTGAAAGCTAAAGGCATTCTGCTGTCGCTAGACTGTTACTCCTTGCCTTTTGTGTGCCATTGGCTGACAGGCCACAAATTACGTAATTCGATGTGTATACTAACACACACACACACACACCCACACACACCACCAACACACTCAAGCATACACTACATATAAGCAGCAATAGTTAAAACAATTACAAAATATTCAATGCTGGACAACAACAGCATTACTTATAGATAGATGTGCATATATATAGAACAGATATATATCTTTGATCCGTAAGCCAACAGTGAACTATATTCTTAGCCCCTTTGCATTAAATAAAGGGAACAGGGAGCCAAAGGAAATGAGCAGATTCGAAACGTATGTAACAGGCAGAAGTAATCCTCTGCGACCCTATTAAGTATATATATTCTTGAACAGGACGACTAGCTGAGTCGATCTATCCATGTCAGTCTGAACATCTGTTTTTCACAGACTATAAGAGCTAGAGCAACCCAAAATTTGGAAACTACATTCCTTATTTTCGTACGCTATACGCTATCTATACGAGTTGGTTTTTAATTTTTGAATTTCCTCCCTGACCACCATCGCAATACGAAGTTTAATAGATCCATATTGCTCTGGAAGACAGAGAAGCTGCTCCCTTCAATAAATTCATAATTTCAATGATTTATTTATATTTATTTATTTTATATTTATTTACATTTTTGTATATTTTATTTTATTAATACATCAATTATCAAATTATAATTAATTATTAGCCTTCGTCTGTCTGAGTACACTGTGGTAAGTTATGGATAGCAATGAAGACCACAACGAGGTCCATATAAATTGGAGGAAAGGACCCTTCGTATGATGCATGTATTTCCAAAGGATATTCCTGCATTTGAGTTTCCTTCAATAAAATAGCAACTGCAAAACGCTGTCTGAGTAGCAACTCCATGCAAAGTAGGAGCTGCTTAAACACAAACTGCAAAAATATAACATATTTCTATAATTCAAAGAATTATATATATATGTTATTAAAATAATGTAAAGGTATACCAAAGTAACCTTAAACTGTGAGGGTCCCAAAATTTGACTTTATCCATCGTTCTGCTATAACTCATTGGGAATTATAAACATAAATGCCTACTCAGTGTACTAGCATTGATTGATACCCCAGCAAGCGATGCCTTTCAGTTAATATTGCCAAATTTTCAAAAGTTGCCCTAAAAACATATATAGAAAATTTATCTATATGTATTTTTAAATTATAAAAAAATAATTGAACATTTTTCAATTAATAATATAATTCTATTATTATTTTTAAAATTTTTTTTAGTAAATTCGTGTAATTTTTAGTAATTTTGCTGATAAGCAAGCTAATTTTTAATTTGTGTGCAACATCTCATTGATTTGCATCAATGTAACTGCACTCTGCTGCGCATTAATTGCAGCTAAAGAGAAAAGAATGATATGCCTAAGAGCTAAAGTGTAACTTAAAACCATTTAGAAAGCAACAAAATTAGGAAAATTTGAAAATTTTGTTGCATAATGAATAGAATGAATAATGTCTAGTTGCCTGTCAATGCAACAGCACGCACAGGCGTGCAATATGCAACAAACAGTGTATGCAACAACATGTAGTTATAATCAAATTTATTAGCTTTCACACACTCTTTGACCCTCTCACCATTTATTCTCTGTTTATGCCCCACAATTAGCCCTGTTTATAGTTAAAGCAACACAAAAAATAATTCAAAATAATTTGAATAATGAGACATAATATTGAGTCAAACGCTGACTAAGATTGACACATTCATTTACTGTGGTTACTGTGGCAATGTCTGTTTGCAGTTGTTGGTGTTGCTGTTGTTGTTGCTGCTGCTGTGGCTACAGTTACCCATTGAGGCAAATGCTTAGGTAAGCAGCTGACAATGTTCAAAAATTTCTAATTATAAAGCAACGCATTTGATATACTATTCCAGCATATATATGTATATACTCTAGTACTACTTCATACTTTTGGTCAACTGGCATAGGCTTAACGCTTAACTATAAGCAGCCAAGGACAATCTTTTTGGTCTCTTGAGTATTTAATTAGAAAACCTCAAGCGCAGTTGCCATGTAAAAAAACAATAACTAAATATATAAATACTTTAAGCCGATATTTATATACACTATCTATACTACATATCAAAAATTTGTATGAGTACTCATAACTTAAAACTGTTTAGACCAACTTTTATTATAATAATAACAAGTAAAATCACTTAAGTTGTTAGAAGACTTATAAAATATGCCTTAAAACACATCAGATTTATATATATACATATATATAGTATTAATATATATTTCTTATATAAAATGTAGTGCTTAACTTTATCAATAATAAAATACACTCTTTGGGTAAGTGTATAAGTAGCATTAAATAGTTTAATCCTTTTACTTTGCATACTTTCAGGATGATTGTCAATTATACTGATAGAGCACTTGGGTGCTAAAGCGAAAGCTGTACACTTACTCAAGTGATTAGCACTTTAAGCATACACTTAAAATCTGCCTAGGCTCTAACTTACTATGGCATACATATATATATATCTACATATATATATATACAAACACAAACACATTGGGATTGTCGCATTCATTAGTGGGGGACAAAATAGAAGAAAAAAAAAAACGTGAACAGCAGGTGATACGCACCTGGGGTGAAAGCAGCTGCCGTCGCCAAATTATAATTTATAACAGCCAGCGGGCATTTTTAGCCTTAGTCTAGTATTTCTTTGCATTTAATTCTCTTATGGTTAGGTATAGCTCATAGCTCACACCCACACACACACACCTCCCGTTCCACAGCTATCACAGCCACCGGAAACGGAAGTCGCTGAAATGCGCGCTGAAAATTTCAAAATAATGAGTGCCTGGTGCTTACTGTTTGCTGCCTTCTGATACTGGTATGAATTCTAGTGCTACTGCGACTACTACTGCTACTACTACTGCTGCTGCTGCTGCTGCTGCTGCTGCTGTTGCTGCTGGTGCTGGTACTAGGTATTGTTGTTGGTTTGAGGCCTTGCTAGTTGTGAGCTAAGCCGCCTTGGCCGCTGTGTGCTCCACTTTATGACCCATTGTTGCTGTTTGCGCATTGCGATGCAGCGTCGCGTGTGATTTTGATTAAGCGCTGCTTGTTTGCACCAAAGCCAAGCAGCAAAGAAATGTAAAGAAAGGCAAAATAAAGCAAAGGAAAAATGTAAAGAAAATAATAGAAAAGTACAGAGAGAATTCATATAAACTAAACTCAAGTAAAAATACAAAAAAAAAGGAGAAATAAAACTCAAGTCAACAGCTGAAACGAAATGAAAAGTGCCAAACCATTGCACTTCACTCTAATCCATTGCACCGTGAAAATGTTTATACTAAATGCAAAATTACAACACTCACTTTGTGCGTCTCTCTCTCTCTCTCTCTCTGTATGTGTGTGTGTGTGTTAGTGTGGGTGTTTGCGTATGCACACATTGTTTTTAATAGATGTTGTTAAACATATTTACCACATTTTAATTATAAATGTTATGTATTGTTTTAATTTACTACCTTTAATTATAGTTCAATCATTTATCAGCTATCCATGACATTTAACGACTACCCAAATGGCTAAAATGGAAAAGCTTTCATACGTTTTAATAGTTTTTATAATTTTTTTTTTTTTTTGCTACTAATTTGCCACTTAATTAAGTGGCAGTACAACTTGAATAGGTAACAGTTCGTAAATCTATTCAATGGTAAAGAAAATTAAATCTCTTTCTATTGAATGAAAGGTCTATATTTCTATTTCTATTGAATGAAAGGTTTAATTTAGTATTTCAAGTTTACTTTCTCTGTGTTCAATTTATGAAACTTATTACAGATTTTGTGGCTATTAATTGAATGGAAATGCAGCTTCGAATTTGCTTCAACCTTTTCTTAATAAGAAATAATAAATTATTTTTATATAAAGAACAAGTCTTTCTTATTATTATTATTGTGAAAAATAAATTATCATAAATAACTTATATAAATTAATTAATTATTATTAATAAGTAATTAGATTAATCAAACCGAAGGTCCCAGCAGCCAGTGCTCTTTTTTTGTTAATTATTAAGATTAGTATTTAATACTAGACCTAATATTATAGATAAATAAATAAATAAATAATTAGACTAATTTATTTTATTTTAAGTTAATCCCAGCTTTTAGATAAATTTTTGTTTTTTTTCTTATTTTTAAATCATGTATCCCATATTAGACCAGACAGTTTAGACCAATATGTTTGGCAGTAAAAAGCCAAAAATATGCTTTAAGCCAAATACAATATGTATGTACATTTATGTGTATTACCACTATACATGGTTTTTTTTATATACAGTTTTGGTATAGCAAGAGGGTCACTTTAAGTTAGTTTGAGGCTTTGGAAATTATTCTGTCATTGCTTCTGCATTTCTTGCTGGACAGCATCCAATGAACACACGGTTCACTGGGCAAGGCGCTAATCAACTCATGAAATTCCATTTTGTCGGTCATATACAATAATCTGTGTATGTGTGTGTGTGTGTGGTTGTGTGTGAGGGTGTGTGTGTGGTATATCTATTGCTATGGAATCAGTAGCCACAATTGCTTGCTGATATGTGGGTGATAATGCAACGAAGCGTAAACAAATTGCTGCCTTAATTGAAATTACGTCAGCACATCGTATGGAATGCGGTTTATATAAGTTATATCTAAGATCTATAGATTGCATGATTATAACTAAATTGGCAGGAGCAAGCAATAAAAAAAATATGTCATTTAATAAATAATATATATAATCAACTGCTGTACAGTATAAATTGACTTTCTTCTTACATTTGTTTAAATAATTTTATTTTATTTGGTTTTTAAATATATTTATCTATAAATAAAAATAATAAAGTTAAATTTAAATTGTTTTTTAAATGAATTTAAATAATTTTTATATTATTTATAATATATAATTTATTTATTTGTTTATTTTATATATTTTAATTATATTATTATTTTAATTTTTTTTATTTTATTTAAATATATTTATTTTATATATTATTTTATTAATTTTAAACTATTTTTGCCTTACTTTAACTTATTTTTTACTTTTATTTTGATGATTTTACTTTATCTTATTTTTTTATTATTTTAAAATTTTCATTATTTATTTTAGTAATTTTTTTTTAATAGTCTTAACATATGTTTAATATTTAATTTTAATTTTGTATTATAATGTATACTTCTTTTGCGTTTAATATTTTTTTGAATAGAAGGTTCATATTTCAATATTTTTGCATAATTTTTTTTTCTCATTTTAAAAATTATTAATTTTAATTATATTAATCCTTAGTTGGAAAAATTTGTTTTTTACTTTATTTTTTATTTAATTTAAAATGAATTTATTAAATTTGTATTTTTTTTAATTTTTGTGTTTTTATATTATATAAATAAATACTAATTTCAAATAAATATTTTTTATTTAATTTAGTAAAAAAATTGTATGTTTTTAAATTAATTATTATTATTTATAAATAAATTATTTTTATTTTATTTGTTTTTATTAAATTATTTAATTCTTTTAAAAATATATTTTTGCTATGCTGCTACTACCAAAACATCGACTTAATTTCTCTATTTTATATAGGAAAAAATATTATACAAATAACTAATAATCAAAGACCAAAGAGAGAGATTAAATATAAATTGACTGGTAAACCAGCTGATACTTGAGCATTGACCACAGACTGTCAATCATTTAACTAAATATTTAAGCATTTCTCCCTTCGGTTATTTAATTTGTGTGCACGTGCCCTTAACCATTGGCAGTTCTCGTCAAGCCGTCAACTGGGTAAATTGCTGGGTACTGCCAGGCCATAGAGAACCATCTGATAAACCATCCAAAAATGTGTTTCACACGCGCCCAAGTATAACCAGTAGCTGTCAGTAACCATATATTAATACACTGAGAGAAGTTTCTAAGTAGTTATTAATGGCATAAAACTAATGCAAAAAGCAACATTTTTCAATATGTCTTATATAAAAAATTTATTTGTATAATTTGAAGTAGCATTTCTTTCAGTGTAAGCACATACTTGTTGTGTTTATATGTACATGGACAACCCCTTGCTAAAGCCCATGTTATCCAGAGGCAGCCAATGTCATATTTGCGAAAGTGCAATAAATTTCATATGAAGTTCGTAATCGATTTTGACTTATTGAAACATTATGATTGAAAGACATTTATGAGTGTACGAAAAGGTCTCTGGGGGGTCAATGCCAACAAAAACGCTGACAGGCTTGGCCAGAGGAGTTGGTGGAGTTGTTGGCGGAGGTAAAGGAAAAGGCAGCACCGAGTGACGGCAGCTCGCAACATGTCGATTTGTGAATGGTTTGGGCGTTTTGATGTTGGATTGCTGGTTATGGTTGGTGTGGGTGCTACGATTTGGGTTGGGGTTGGAGGTTCGTTATTGGGGTTGGGTGGTGGTAAATCGCACAATCATCAGTTATTAGGGCTACCTCGGAAGTCGTAAGAAAGCCAGTAAACATAACATAAAAACGCAATGCAGACATTGCCAGTGGATTCAATAGTGGTTTAGAGTTAGGGTTAGGGTTAGCTTTACGTTACGAGCTATATGCGTGTTTGTTGAGTATGGCAATAAGAGACTAAGCTAACAGGATACACAGGATATAAGTTCGTTTATACTATAAATATATAGATTCAAACTCAAACGGATATCGAAATGGAGCAATGACAATGTCTGTGGGTGCGTTTGCGTTTTGAGTTTGAGTTTGCGTTTATATTCGCATTCGTCTAAGCATATCCATTCCCATTCCCCATTCCCCTTTCTCATACCCCTACCCCCACACCCATACCAAATTCAACAATTTCCCATAACCAAGGACATCAATGTCTATTGGCGTCGAACTGTGAACCCGCCAAAAACGAAATGGCTAACAAATCTTTCAAAACAAAACAGAGAAAAGAAGAAAATAAAAAGAAATATAAATAAAGCCAAAATATACAAAAGCAAAGAGAGCAGAGGGCAATCGTAGGGGAATCAAATTGGGCTGTAAACACGTAGATAATGTGCTCATACGATTCAATATGCGTTCAACTCACACAAACACACAAACCTTAAACCCAAACCCAAACCCTTAACCCATACCCAACCATCCCAATCATATTGAATCAGCAAGCCACCATCCAACGCATAACTGGCTTCCATATCATGTTTGTACCTTTTGCTACGTTCGATTTGTAGCCCAGAGAGTTTCACTTAACCTCTAGCCCCATAGCCCTATACCTATACCTATACTCATACCCATTAGATTTCGATACCCTAGACCCAAACACACATCCCAACCTCAAGTCTCTGTTAGCCAACTGCACTTGTATGTGTCTTTTCATTATATTCCTTGGCGTCCTGTCAAGTGTGTGGTTCGTGCTTGTTGTGTATTGTGTGTTGTGTTATGTTACTTGGCTTGGATTGCCCTAAGTTTTGTTTGTCTTGGCCATGTTTTCCTTTTGCGTGTAGTTTTATTTGCAGCTCGTAAAAAATGGACACTCAAATGTTTGCCCACATTGGCTTTATTTATTTGGTTCGAGTATTTTGCTGGCATCCCACTGACATTTTTATTCGCTGTCAATGAATCTAACATGTTTGTTCTATGTCAAGTTTGTTGTCCGTAGAAAAAACAACAAAAACAACAACAAAATAAAGAAAAAAAATAATAATAAAATAAAACAAAATACCAAATAGAATGCCTTCTAAAACATGTTTTTCAATCGAGATAACTGTCAGTGTTGTGGTTAACAAAATAACATTTCTATATATATATATATATACATATATGAATTTACATGAAATTTCTTTAGGTCTGTAAGGTTAAGTGTTTACATATCAATTGAATAAAATGGAAATCGGATTATTTGTCAATGTTTCCTTGCTGTTAGAAATAGCTACAATATTTGTGTTAAATGTCTTAAAGTTATACAATTTATTCAATACCATCGCATGCAAATTATAGTTGAGCAATATTTCATTTTCGCTTGAAGTCTGAACATAACCAATATAATCATACAGGCCTGGTGAAAGACTGAGCATAACTTTTATTAACCAAAATTAGTTGGTTATTGGTTGAGCATTTCCAGTTGAGCTTATATTTTTAAAAGTCTCTGACTGAACACTAAAAGGGAAAAGCAAAACGTCTTTAACACCTTTGTACGTAAGAACGTCTGTTTTTCACAGACTATAAGAGCTAGTGTACGCAAATTTGGAATCTAGATTCCCTATTTTCCCTATTTTCGTAAGCTATACGATTTGGTTTGAAATAATTGAATTTCCCGTCTGACCACCGCAATACGAAGTTTAATAGATCCATATTGCTTGAAGAGAGAGAAACTGCTGGCTCCCTTTAATATCTTTCTATCAATTATTTATTTATGATTATATATTTTATTTCTAAAATATTCTTTTAATATTTTTCTTGATATATTAATACTATGAAAATTATAATTTAGTGCGCCTGAAACTGTTATACAAAGTGGACAAATATGGGCACATATGAAGACCACACCGATCTCCACATAAACTGCAAGCAAGGCGAGGATTAAAAAAATATTAATTATATATATTAATTTTAAAAAATTATGTATTATGAATAAAATAAATAAATTATTTCTTATTCTTTTTAAACTAGACGTTTCAATGGGATTTCATTATATGAATGTGTCTATGGAGTTTTAAGTTGTGAAAAGAAGTCAATATACAAAAAAATGTTTAGAAAATAAATAAATTTAATATATATATTAAGTTAGTTTTAATTGTTTTATAATTTATAAGATAGGTAGCATATTTAGGGGCTAGTTTGTATAAGATGTTTGGTTTTTTCTTTTATTTTGTAATGTAATAAATATCAATAAAAGAAAACAAGAGACAAGCTCGTATCACGCACTGAACAAATCCTTAAACGCATATTTTACAAAGGAAAATTTAATTAAAAATCCCCATACAAACCCTTGCTATTTTAATTGAAGCTTAATGACGTCACGGCAAAGGTCCCTAGCCGCTGCCATTGGCACTGGCTTTGGTACTGCTTGATGTTCAGGTTTCGTATACAGCTTAAAAATAAGTAGAATGAGTTGGAAGGCATAATAAGGAATGAGATTCTGAGATGAGAACGAGAACGAGAATGAGAATGAGTATGAGTATGAGTATGAGAATGAGAATGAGAATGAGAGCAGTAATTAAGCGTGGCAATAAACCTGACTTGTCTTAAAGCTAACTCGTCCGTGTCATGCAAAAAGAGTTCATAAAACGAAATGTACTGAAGTGAGAGCGATAATAACGACAATCTTTGTCAATGGCAGCAATTCCAGAAGGAAATATCAAATAAGTGCACACAATGATGAAAATATTTTGGAAAAACTAATTGAGTTCACTTTTATATCTACTGCAGTCACTTTTACTTACTTAGGGTCAAAGTTCTAACTGGATGCTAAAGAGAAAGTAAGAGACAAATTTGTATAAAAATCAAAATACCTTTTGGTAACTCTTACACTTACAAATAACTTGAGAAATCAATGGCAATAAATAAAGCATATATATAAATATTTTATACCTTTATTTTATACATTTATTTTATACCTTTTGTACTGAAAAATGTATTTTTTTAATTAATCAAACAACACTTGCTAATTGATGTTTAAATGAATTCAATATCCGGAATTCGGCAGCAATTTTTAATGATTTTACACTTCAAAAGAAAATTTCACTAGTTACCAGATATGTGGACCATTTATTCAGTATTAAATTTACATTGGGTTGGATAAAACAAAATTATTTTTCAATTTACAAGGATTTCGCTTTCATTCTTTATAAATTTTTTATTTATCTTTGAATTTTTACTTCAGCCTTTATATTTTTTCACATATTTTTTAGCCCCCCTATTCGTATTGCTCGAAGAGAGAGAGAAACTGATGCTCCCTTTAATATATTCATTGTTTCTATCATTTAACTAGATTTATTTATTTTGTATTTATACATTTTTTTTTATATATATTATTTAACTTTGATGTATTATCACATTATAATTGATTTAAAATCTTTTTTAGTGGAAGAGTACACTGTGGACAAATATGAGAAACAATGAAAACCAACTTGAGGTCCATATAAATTGAAAGCAAGGAAAGGTCCACGCGTCGTTTTTACACCAGAGAAAATGACTGCATTTGAGTTTCCCAATCAAAGTAGGAATTGCTACAATATAAACAAGAAAAACAAAACATTTTTATAATTCAAAAAATTATGTATATCATATATATGTATTAATATTTATAAATCAAAAATAGAAGTTAAACCTTAAAATGTGAGTCAGTGTTGCCAGAACTTCAAGAGAAAAACTGGACAAAGTGGCAAAAATAAAATTGCTAAAAATAGCAAAATGAAAAATCAAAATAACTGATAATGATAAAATGGCTGATCGTGAATCATTGCCAAAATGAGGTGGTAAATTGTGTTGCCAAAACTTTGTGAAGAGAAGTAGCCAAAATTGGGAATGAAAATAAGTTAATGTGATTTTTCGTCAACAATTGTGGCACCTACCTAAGTCTTTTCTTATTTCCATCGCTCCTTCAAAAGATATTTGTTTTTTTTTTGGTGGCTGTGTCCTTAGAAAAAAGCTTAAGCAGCCACTTAATTAGCTGATAAAATTATAATTTATTAATTTAAAGCACGAAGCGTGCGTCAACCCGCGTACAATGCGGAAAACTATGGAGTGCAATGAGACAACGAGGTCCTTGTATAAAATAGTAACTGCAACTCCATGCAAAATAGGAGCTGCTAAAATACAAACAGGAAAAATTAAAACATATTTTTATAATTCAAAGAATTATATATATATGTTTATCAAAATTATATAAAGGTAAACCAAAGTAACCTTAAACTGCGAGAGTCCCAAAAGTTGACTTTATCCATCGTACTGTTTAAACACTTTGGGAATTATAAACATAAATGACTATTGTGTTAATAAATTGAGAATTACAAAACTTAATTGATACCCCAGCAAGCGATGCCTTTTACTTATTGTTGCCACAAGGTGCAGAGTTGCCCCTGTGGTGTAGGGTGTATCATCAACTCCTCATTGCTGTTTGGGCGCGAGGTGCAGTTGGAATTTTTTTTTTTTTTTGTTAAATTATAATTTTTAATTTTTTTTGCAGTTTTCTTGTTTATATTGGATATTACATTTACTTTTAATGTGGCATCAGAATAAATTGCTTATATCGCTTGCAATATATATCGCTTGCATTATATATCGGTTGCAATATAAGCAATTATTCTGATGTGATTTGATGTGTTTGATGCATAAGACCTGCATTGCATTGTAACCAATGCGCCTCATATAGGGACAGTAGGGAACTCCTTGGATATGCACAACTAGCAAATGTAAGTAACAAGGAGAAGAAAGCATCTGTGATCCCAATATATATATATATGTATATATATATATATATATATATAAATACTTGAACAGCATCAATTGTCTATCCGATTATGTGTCCGTTTATTCTTCAATCTGCCTGTGAGTGCTGCTGTTTCCATAGAGCCGCTAAGTTTATAGTATTTATTGGCATTCACTAGGATTGCCTCTAATTGGCTAGAATTATCTAGGACTATTTTGCATTATTTAAATGTAATACCTTCAAATTTAGTTAAAGTACACTCAACTTACTTTCATTACAAGCATGCTAATAAAGAATAAAATTTTTCTGAATTTTTAATGTATTATTTTTTATTGACTTGATTTTTGTCCATATTATTTGCTTTAAGTAAAAACAAATCCATAAAAGACATTGCATTCCCGCAAAATTGTGTCCTTTTGCTCTTCGTTTTCCTTATTTCTTCGGATATATTTATTCATTATTTCAGTATCGTTATTTATAACAATAGTTAATTAGCCTTGGTTATTATTATTTTGTCAGTATCTAATATGTTGGATATTTATTCCATCGGGCAAAGTGGTATTTCATGTCTTACTTACCATTCCTTCATCTTATTTTTCATAGTCTATTCTTGGATTTCATGAATATTTGATCGTGCAATCTTGTTATTATTGATATAATTTTTCTTGCTGTTACCTTTTATTAATCTTTGTTTTATTCTTAGTTCTTTTACCCCGTGCTTTGATCCTTCTCCGAGAAAGAACATAACCTAAGGTTACCAATCTCATGTTACTCTGCATCTCTTCGTTTCTTGTTCGAGTGCTGTAATATACAAATCTGCTTTGTATTCGATTGAGGAAATAATTTTACACTTATTACCAAATAGAATTAGTAAATTAAAAATTTTAAATTTTAATAGTTTTTGGAGTTTTGGAATTTTTAAATTTTTTATGTCTTACTCCATTTGTTGTTAAGAAAATTTTGAAGAATTATTTTTACGTTCTTGCTATACCTAAACAAATAATTTTCACCGCCTTTATAATTTATATTGTGATATCTGAACTATTGTTTCCTAATATAGAAGACATTAAATAGCAGCCTACTTGTGTATCCGTTCGCTCTCCAGTCTGCTGCTTTATAATATTTAGAATATTGGTTTAGATATTCCCCCCGACCAACGCGTTTTGTCACATTTAAAATAACTTTTACCAATTTTAGAAATTGTATAAATTTTTATTAAGTTTTAATAACTTAAAACAAGTTTTAATATACAGCAAGGACATAGGACTATTATCACATGACAGAAGTCAAACGGTTTCCTTTTGCACTGAGAAACTTAAACAAGTTAAGAGAAGACTGCTAACTGGTAATCAATCAGCTAAGAAGGAAACGCACAGATATTTCATACCAGCAAAGTATATATTTGATCAGGAAGAGTCGTATAGAACTGTACATATATGTGTCTTCATAGGTATTTTTCCTACTTGTTTTATATTTTTTTATTTTTTGTATTCTATATTATTTATTGTAATTATAAACTTGTAATATTTTAAAATTATTTTTTACTTATTATGCAAAAGCAATATATATTGAGTATATTAATTTTTCAAATATTATTTTTTATTTTATTATTGAAAATATTTTTTTTTATTTTTGTATATATTTGTTTTTTATTTTATTATTTTTCAGCTTAACTTTATGCTTAAAGTGAAAATGCTTCAAAAAAGTATTATTTAATTAAAAATAAATAAATTATAAACAATATCATAAAATTATGACAATAGCAGAAAATTAATTAAATTATTAAACTTAATAATATAAGATTAAATATTCTTTAAATTTCAATTGATCATCAAAAAAATATAATTGAAATTAATTTAAAAATAGTTAAAGTTAAGAATTAACTTTGCGGAACAGATAAAATTTGCAGATCGAAATAAGTTTTATTTTGTTAAGGACATATTGGAAACAAATTAGCCTCTGATATGCTTGGCTAGTGTGTATAACAATGTAGTGGAGGCCACATAGACGCAGTGGTGCAACATTAGTTTGAAGCCACTTGGGAAGAAATGTATGGAAGTGGAAGAGAATGGATGTGGCAAGTCCATGTTGTATAGCAAAGTTAATGTTTGCGTGGCAAATTGTTTGCTATTTCGCATTTTCCATTTCCCATTTCCCATTTGACATT
Organism: Zygothrica quintamaculata; assembly: GCA_037044455.1. Taxonomy (NCBI): domain Eukaryota; kingdom Metazoa; phylum Arthropoda; class Insecta; order Diptera; family Drosophilidae; genus Zygothrica; species Zygothrica quintamaculata. The sequence continues at coordinate 68,946 of JBAMBS010002588.1, read as the reverse complement.
TTCTCATATCCCAAGTTGGTGTCACTGCTTCAATATGATTGCAGCATTGTAGGATCGGGGTCACTGATGCTGCGATGGGGTCAGTTTATGCGATGGAAACGAAAGTAAAGAAAACGCAAAAAAGAAAAGAGAAAATAGTAAATAGAAATAGAAATAGAAATAGAAGTAAATTGTGAACACATCGTAAGCTGATTAGATGGCAAAATGTTGATGTGAGGCGTGCAAAGTTCACATTTAATGAGGCTCCCAAGTTAATGAACCTTAATGTAATGCTTTCAATTAACTAATATCAGCAGCGAAACGGACATAATCAACATATACGGAAATGGCTGCTGTAACACTAACAACAAATATTGTGATAGCTAAATACATGAACATAAAATCTATATATAAATATATAATCATATAGCCACATATAACGAAGGACGAAGGACGAAGCACATATTCCATGGAATTGCAAATTGTATGCTTAATTCTCTATAACTTTAACTGGACGAAAAGTAAAAGGGTAACATTGAGAGAGTTGTCCTTGAAGCGTATTAGTAATATATATTATTATATAAATAGAAATTTATATACATATATAATATATATATATATATATATATATATATATGAACTCGTTAAGTATAATATGTAAGCTAATGTTGCTGAAAAAAAGATCGCAAAAAAAATAAGAATTAATTATTCGACAAACGAATGGAGCAAAAGCTGGTTGTTGCCTGGCCATAACTGGGTTTGACAGGCGCCGCTATTTTTGTGGGTGCCAACATTGGGGTCGGCATGAATGGCATCAGTAGGTGGCAACCAAATGGCACCCACTGGTAGATACTCCTGCAGCTGCTCTTACTGTTGTTTGACCTAACAACGCAGCGCCTGTCGACTGTTTATGTGGCTGGCGGCTGCTTTGTTTAAACTTGTGTGCAAAACTTTAACAACAACAATAGCAACAGCAACAGCAACAACAACAACAACAACAACAATTGAAATAGCAACAGCAACAAGAAAAAGATGAAAAAAAAAACAACAGAAATAACAACAATGCTAAAATGCCATCATTACCAAGCGACAAAAGTTGGTCCTTCTACTGCTGCTGTTGCTGCTGCCAGTAGCAGTAACAGCAACAGCAGCAGCAGCAACAGCAGCAGCAATAGCAGCAGCAGCAGCAGAAGTAACACCACCAGCAGCAACCGCTATAGCCGCAGCAGCAGTAACAATGGCAGCCGCCGCCGGCAATGTGAAGGACTCCTTGACTCTTTCGTGTAGGCAAATGAAGTGAACGGCTTTGCTGCCTCTTTAGCTACAGCTCACACACACATATATACATATAAATACTTACATATAAATAAAAATAAGTATTAAAATGGAATGGAGTAAAGAACAACAAGAAGAAAGGCTCACAATACTGTTCCACACAGTGGAAATACGACAAAAACTATGCACACAATGCCAAACAAACAAAAGGCGCGTATCCGCCACACGGTCACAGTGTCACTGAAAAGTTTTCTACCCAGAAAAAGCCACGACAGTACCGCTGACAATAGAAATGCGTTCGAAAAACTGTTTGTTTTTTTTTTCTTTTATTTTATTTTATTTTTATTTTTATTTATTTTTTTTTTTTTGGGTGCATTTCATGAGTTTTCCATTTGATTTCCGTTTACGCCCAACTTTCACACTACTCAAACACATTCACAGAGTATGTTAGCTTTTTAACACAGGAGCGTATGTTTGTTCACAAAAGGATTAAGTTAAGGGTCTGCCCTTAGCATACTCCAAAGCCTCTTTCTATTACTTTTGATGTGTGTGAAATGTGCTATGTATATATGTATGTGTGAGTGTGTGTGTGTAGTATGTAAAATGACTTCATTTGCGTTTAGTAGTAAAATGTAACTGGACGGACTCATTTATATACTATATATGTATATTTTATATAAATATTTAAATATATATAAATATATACTATTTTTATTTATATATTTTTTTAAATATTTACATATTTATTGATTATTTTTTTATATAATAATATATTTTATTTAAATTTTTTTTTAAATGTTCACTTTTTGTGCCATTTTTGAGCTGTGAGTTAACTGATATATTTTGGTCAGATTATGTCCACTGCTCTGTTGCCGCCTTTAAATGAAGTACAGTTACATTAACAAGTATTAATTAATTAAGTTAAAAAAAATATTTAAGTAGTTTTTTATTTGCTACTCAGTGACCGAAATAAATTTGTAAATTGGATAATAAAAATATAATCCGCTTTTGGCAGCTTAAATGGCATGAGTTCAAAGTTGACATTGAGCTATTGATAATTGACCCTAAAGAAATTGATTAATTAAGGCATTAATGTGTAAAAAATAAATAAAAAATATGATACATTTAAAAATATATTTATTTTTTCATTTTTTTATATGTTATTAAATATAATTTGCTTTATTTGATTTTATTTATAATTTTCTTTTCATTTATTGATTCTCTTTATTTATTCTTTTTTTTCATTTATTATTTTTAATAATTAGTTTTTACTAAAACTTTTTTAAATAATTTTTTTCTATGAATATATTACTTTAAATTTTATTTTATTTTTTTTTGTTTTTATTTTTTATTTTAAGAATAATTTAATTTATTTTATTTTTCTTGTTCGCTTTTATATTTCATATATATTTTCTATAAATATTTAATTTTTTCTTATTGTTCTTTTATTTAATTACAAAGCTAATTTTTAGATTACATATTTTATATATTAAATTAAATTTTTTTATTATTTTTAATTAAATAATATTATTTTTTGTTTATTTAATTATTTTTTAATATTTTTCTATTATAAATTATTATTTTTTTTAGCATTTTCTTATAGGTTGCTAGTGTTTTTTTTTATATTTTTTTAATTTATATTTTACAGCCTATTGTTAATTTTTTTATAACTATTATTATTATCTTTAATCAAATTTTGTTTTCATAAATATAATATTTCATTTAAAAAATAAATATTTTTTTCTGAAATAAAATATTAGTTTTATTAAAAAGGACACAAACAGGTCTTAGGACCTCGGCTTCCTTAATAATAAAAAAAAAATAAAAAAAATTTTATTAAATAAAAAAATTTTTTTTTTTTTTATTATTAGTTTTGAATTTAATGTTGACAAAATTTCTCTGTGTGCATTTAATGTATAGACAAAGGCGAATATATTATTTTTTTTTGTTTTTGAGTTAGTTTCAATTTATTCGACTTATTCATTTTTTTTTTGCGATTGAAACTGGCCAAAATCAATGGGATTAACTTTTTGTGGTTCGTGGGCTGTAAATTTGGCATTATGATGGAAATGTTGATGGGGTTGCCTAACCCTTGAGGTTCACCATATTGAAACTTTGTTAACCTTTAGATGTGTACGTGTGTGCGTGTGTATGTGTGTACGTGTGTGTGTGGATATAGTGCAATTCAATTAAAGCTAAATAGTAATAGAAATGGATTCGATTAGTTAATACTTTGTACATAAATCTTCATTTAGCAGCGGCAATTAAAAATTATCTTTAATTAGCACGTGCAAAGGGTCGCAAGGATATTTGTAAGAGATTGAGATTGGGGATTGGCGGCGTAGGGTCCTGTGGCAAGCTGACTTCTTGAACTTTTGCACGTCTTATCGCTGCCATTTTGGGAACAAATCGTGCAATGCGGCGTGGCACTCGGCACACCTGCCGTTTGACTTTTCAAAAGGTAACCAACACACATACATACACACACACACACACATACATACATCTTTAGATACTTATATGGAAGGTAAAAAGGATGAGCAAAGGGCACATGAAAAAGGGATGGGGATTACATGAAGCAAGTGGCATGCAGAAAGGAGCAAAAATGTAATTCGGATTTAATTGCCTGTTAACACGCACTCGCGCACAGCGGGCACCGGCAACAGCTCGTAAAAAGCGCACAAAAAGTGCCAGTCAGGTGGCAGTTGAAAACGGCAGCAACAACAACAGCAACAACAACAGCAACAACAACATCAACAGCAAGGGCAATATGTAATGGGTTGGGTTAACTGTAACACATAGAGTGTGAGTGAGTAGTAGTAGTAGTAGGACAGCGACAGCGTTTGCAATGAGTTAAAACAAGAGGAAACAGTTAAGCGCGGCACTCACAAAATGAACAGCTCGTAATTTAAACAGCAAATTGTAGAATACCCATGGGCGCACCAGGGGCATACTGTTATGTTGCTTTTTGTTTTTTTGGTTTTTCTTTTTGTACCTTGCTTAGCTTGTTGAAGTAGAACATTCGTTTATCTGCTGCAAAGGGGCAGCTCTGAAACTCTGTTGAGGCAACGATAAGCAGAGCAAAATAAAAAGGCAAAACAAAACTAGAAATTTTTTATATCAGCTGCAACTTTACCGCACACAAAATATTTTGAGAAACTAAGTATACTATTCGATTCGACAAATTGCAAATAGAAAAGCGAAAGAAAAAACAAAAATAAAAATAGTAGAAAAATACGAAGGAAAAAAAAAATAGTATATGTAATGTCTGACTTTAATCAGACAGTTGAAGGCAGCTAACTACCCCTTGCCCCTTTGCCGCTTCTCTCAACCAACGCAATTCCAAACTCTACACTCCTCTCTATAGTCAAAGAGTCGGTGAAAGAAGTGCCAATGGTTGGGCATAAACCGCAGATAGGCACTGTGATATGCGGCAACCGACATTCATTACGACATAAATTCGTTTAGTTCCTGGTCGCCCACACACATGCAGACCGTAGACGGTAGATGGTGGCCTAAAACTGGTGCAAGCACCGGTACCGATAAGACACCCGTATGCTGCTGCTGTTATACACTTCATTTTACCACACCCTTACACACATATACACATAAATATATTTATATATATATATATACATCACATACGTCTACCCGCAATGGACATCAACAACGACTACAGCAAGGACTACAGACTTCTAGTACTTGCTTAATACCCTACACATACATAAAACGGGGTTGTCTCAATTAAAAGTTAAACGCCTGCTAATAATTATCAAATATGTATATAAATTTAAAGCAATATCTTATATATATTATATATATATCTTAATCTGCTAAAAGCAATACTAAGATTTGCCTCAGGAAAATCTGCTGCTCATTTGGATACGTCGTGCTTACCATCCTCTTAGACGACTTTAAGCAAACAACATTTGAATGATTCTAAATCCGATTGTTATAATTTGTAGACTGTGCACATAAAGTGTTTTTAATTTTGAGAATGCCTAATCCATATAACAGCTGGAGACAGAGAGCATATGATGAGTTTTTGTTTGCTGCTATTCAGCTGGTGTTCAACAGCAGTGCTATAAATCTGTGGCATATTCTCTTTGAAAAGTATATATATATTGATATTTTCCTAATTTTGTTGTTTTAACTTTTATACAGGATATTTTCTACCAAATCATATGAAAGCAAGTTAATTTGTTGTTCTTGTTTTTATTGCTGCACGCATAAAGCAAAAGTGTTGCATACACCAAGGGGCTGGCCAAGCTGAGACACTTGCATTTGATACACATATACAGAGTAAGTAAATCTATATCGTTCACTTAAATAACCAACTACTTATATATATATATATATATATATGTATGTGTGTATATGTATAGGTATATAAACAACTTTGTCTGTTTTGCATGCAAATAAATTAAAGCCACGTTAGTGTAGACGCGCGCTTTACTGCCAGTGGGAACTATGAAAACCGCAAGTATTGCGAAAGGGCTAAACTGCACAGACACAAGCATTTACAAGCATATACATATATAGTTACCATTATATATATATATATATATGTGTGTCTATGTATTGTCTTAGTTGCTAAGCTGCCATGTGCCATGTGATACTTGCGATGCGCAATTTAATAACTTAATAAATGCATTATACAATGGTCGGTGTCATAATTTATACGAGCTGTTGGCATGTAAGCAACAAGAACCATGAAAGCGGCAAGCCACAATCTATATACATATATATATACACCGACATATAAATACATGAAAAGTTGATAATATTTATAGACATACAACTATACTTGCTACATATATGCAAACATAGCACTTCTTATAGCGATTTATAGGCTTTAGGCTAGGCTTAATTTAAGCAACTGACTAAGAAAGTTACAAGTAAATTTTGTCTGGCAAATCAGACCATATGTTGTACAGACTATATATATACATACATACATATATATATATATATATATAACTATTATACTATTACTATATATTAGACGACATTAACTTGTTTAAAGCTTAAGATATTAGTCAGAGAATCTAGTTCGAACCAGTCTTGTCGCTCCACTCTGTCGTCTCTCTGTTTGTCTGTTAACTGCAGCAACCAAATTTGAAATCTAGTTTCCTTTATGTTTGATTTTTTAATTAGCTCCCCCCGACCACACGTAGTATGAAAAACGCGATTATTAATCAAAGTTTTCAACCGATTTATTTTTTATCTACAATGAGAATTTTATCAATGAGACATGTTTGGAGTTAAAATTTATAGATTTATAGATCTTCCCCTATATATTGGGGAATATCTATTGTATGTAAACAAATGGATTTTTCTATATCTCGCCATGACGAGGAAAAATCAAACTGATGAGCAAGAAGCTTTTCAAAACAATGGTAAGTATGAATGATAGCTAAAAGCAGGCAAAAAATAAAAATTGACAAGAGTAAAACTATTATCAACATAAATATAGTAACTGTAGTATTCTGTATTCCGAGTAGAATTAACTACCAGAATTGTACCAGAACTCTAAACAGAAACTTTAAGGAAACTTTAAAGGTAAACCAAAGTAACCTTAACATTTCAATGTTTCTGAAGAGTCAACTCAAGCATATTTTGCTATAACTATTTGAGAATTATAAAAAGAATTCTAGCTCCTGTCGATATGCAATGAAAATTTTACAATTTCAAATTTGATTGGTATTCTAGCGTTCTCTTTAAGTGTATTTTGATGGCAAGTTGTCATTGTGTTGTGGGGCATAAAATCAATTACTCCGATCTATATCTTCGCGAGCTCAAGCTGCAGATGCAGATTACATATTTTTTGTAATTTATTAGTAGTCGGGTATTTCCGACCATAGTTTCTTTATTTGTGTTTTTATATATCGTGATGCTTGTCTGTAGCTGTTTATTAGAAAATAAATTATTAAATATGAGATGTGCTATGACAATTATAAAATTTTAAATATTTCAAAAAAATGTAACAGGGAGGAATTATGTAACAGGTTGAAATAATCCATAATAAAGTTTTTTTTTTTTTTTTTTTTGATATATATTTATTAAGGTACACCGACTTTTAACAAAACTTTTATGACCTTGATATCTACATTAAGCCACCATAGGGGCGCAATAGATTAAACTATTAACAAATAAAAATAAGCTTAAGATTAACAAAAATAATTAGGAAGAAATTTAAAGCATCTTTAGTCTAGGAGATCTGTTTATCAAACTATGGGGAAGACGTTTTTTGAGCCGTCTTCCAGGACGGATAATGGTGAGCCGATTGGCTAAACGATTTCGATGCGATAGCAGTCTATAGTTATATCTGCTGGAATGAAAGTTGATTTGCTGGAAAATTGTAGCTATGTTCAGGTCTCGGTGTAGTACAGTATTCCGTACGTACCACTCGCAGCCAGACATCACTCGAAGGATTTTATTTTGACTTGCTTGAATCCGCTTAATCAAGCTGTCGGATGCTAGCCCCCATATTTGGCAACCATATCTCCAGATAGGAGCAATGATTTGATTGTATATGGTTACCTTGTTCCTCAAAGAGAGTTTACTGCGAGGCCCAATCAGCCAATAGTATTTGCTAACGGCGCCTCTTAGCCGCATCTTAATAGTTTTAATATGCTCAGCAAACGTAAGACGTTTGTCGAGCGTCACGCCTAGATATTTTGAATGATTAGGCTGCGACACAGGCTCATCATTAATAATAATAGCTGGAGGGGAACGGCGTTTGAGTGTAAAACAAACATTGGCTGATTTCTGGCTGTTAATGCTGATATTCCAACGCCTGGCCCATTGCTCGAAGCAGGCAGCAAACTCCTGAATGCCATCAGCAGCTTCGTACTCACATTTCGCCCTAAACGTTACACATACGTCGTCTGCAAATGTGGCTAGCATTGATTTAGCAAGGTCAATGCCTAAGCTACTATCAGGCACTGGCATATCAGCAGTGTATAATGAAAATAATATAGGGCCCAGTACACTTCCCTGTGGGACACCCGCGTTAATATAATGCTTGGAGGAGATCGCAAAGTGGAACCGTACCGCGAATTGCCTTTTATATTTATATATATTTATATATTTCTATATTCTATATTATATATTATATATATATTATATTTTTTACTACACACAAACTTACAATAAAATAATTTAGCTATGAAATAGTACGAGTTGGTTTTTAATTTTTGAATTTCCTCCCTGACCACCATCGCAATACGAAGTTTAATAGATCCATATTGCTCTGGAAGACAGAGAAGCTGCTCCCTTCAATATATTCATTATTTCAATCATATATCTATATTTATTTATTTTATATTTAAATACATTTTGTATATTTTCTTTTATTTTCATCTATTATCAAATTATAATTTATTAGTTTAAAGCACGAAGCGTGCGTCAACCCGCGTACAATGCGGAAAAATATGAAATTCAATGAGACAACGAGTTCCATATAAATTGGAAGCGAGGAAAGTTTTCCTTGTATAAAATAGTAACTGCAAGTCCATGCAAAGTAGGAGTTGCTAAAACACAAACAGGAAAAATAAAACATATTTTTATAATTCAAAGAATTATATATATATGTATATCAAAATAATATAAAGGTAAACCTAGGTCACCTTAAAATGTGAGGATCCCCAAGGTTGACTTTATCCATCCCAAAGAGTTAAAGCAGCAAACTCTTTGGGAATTAAAAGCGTAAATAAAAATTGTATAGTAAATAAATATATATATATATATTATATATATATATATACTTGAACAGCATCAATTGTCTATCCGATTATGTGTCCGTTTGTTCTTCAGTCTGCCTGTGAGTGCTGCTGCTTCCATAGAGCCGCTAGGTTTATAGCATTTATTGGCATTCACTAGGATTGCCTCTAATTGGCTAGAATTATCTAAGACTATTTTGCATTATTTAAATGTAATACCTTCAAATTTAGTTAAAGTACACTCAACTTATTTCATTACAAGCATGCTAATAAAGAATAACATTTTTTTGCATTTTTAATGTATTATTTTTTATTGACTTGATTTTTGTCCATATTATTTGCTTTAAGTAAAAAGAAATCCATAAAAGACATTGCATTTCGGCAAAATTGTGTCCTTTTGCTCTTCGTTTTCCTTATTTCTTCGGATAAATTTATTCATTTATTCATTATTTCAGTATCGTTATTTATAACAATAGTTAATTAGCCTTGGTTATTATTATTTTGTCAGTATCTAATATGTTGGATATTTATTCCATCGGGCAAAGTGGTATTTCATGTCTTACTTACCATTCCTTCATCTTATTTTTCATAGTCTATTCTTGGATTTCATGAATATTTGATCGTGCAATCTTGTTATTATTGATATAATTTTTCTTGCTGTTACTTTTTATTAATCTTTGTTTTATTCTTAGTTCTTTTACCCCGTGCTTTGATCCTTCTCCGAGAAAGAACATAACCTAAGGTTACCAATCTCATGTTACTCTGCATCTCTTCGTTTCTTGTTCGAGTGCTGTAATATAAAAATCTGCTTTGTATTCGATTGAGGAAATAATTCTACACTTATTACCAAATAGAATTAGTTAATTGAAAATTTTAGATTTTAATAGTTTTTGGAGAGTTGGAATTTTTATTTTTTTTTTTTGTCCTACTCCATTTGTTGTTAAGAAAATTGTGAAGAATTATTTTTACGTTCTAGCTATACCTAAACAAATAATTTTCACCGCCTACTTTTATAATTTATATTGTGATATCTGAACTATTGTTTCCTAATATAGAAGACATAAAATAGCAGCCTACTTGTGTATCCGTTCGTTCTCCAGTCTGCTGCTTTATAATATTTAGAATATTGGTTTAGATATTCCCCCCGACCAACGCGTTTTGTCACATTTAAAATAGCTTTTAACAACTTTAGAAATTGTATAAATTTTTATTAAGTTTTAATAACCTAAAACAAGTTTTAATATACAGCAAGGACATAGGACTATTATCACATGACAGAAGTCAAACGGTTTCCTTTTGCACTGAGAAAGTCAAACAAGTTAAGAGAAGACTGCTAACTGGTAATCAATCAGCTAAGAAGGAAACGCACAGATATTTCATACCAGCAAAGTAAAGCCTGTTGAATATTTCTCAGAAAATTGAATATATAAACTGTTACCACTACACAATGTTGCTCAAATAGCAAATACCCTGTAAAAACATACAGTGAACTTACCTTTAATTTTAATATATTTAAGTCATTCATTTAGGCCAAAGAAAGTTGCTTAAAATAAAGCTAATTTCACTTAGCTGAAGAGATAATTAGAACTACTAACTTCAAATATCCTAAAGAACATGCAACATTGATTTTGACTTGGAGCTTTCTTGCAACTAAAACCTCGTCAAGTTGTGAAATGCAACTAGATCGATTATTATAGGGTATGTGCAGAGGTATATAGAAGGGGTATATACATTTCTATATAGAGCATATTTAGCTTAAACAATATTATTAATATATTTTAAGTAATTAAATTGCTTTCAACAAATAGATGGCAATTGTTATCGATAACAGTTTTGCTTGTTCTCTTTAAGTTTAGGCAACATAAAACAGTTTTGCTTAATTGCCCACTCAAACGTCGGTTAAGCTCATAAAGCACACACACACATACATACCGTCTGTATGTGTATGTATGCGTATAAATATATGTATATGCATACGTAGTAACAGGCATTTTGCCAGCTTTATGCCGCACTATGGGAAAAGTAATAACATTTTACAGTATAATTACTTAGAAGAAAACTAAATAAAAATTATGAAGTTTTCTTTTTGCATATTTTTGTTTGCAACAATGAAAATGTTTTATCCTTACAGAATACCTAAATAAATTAAAATTAATTGTTTATAAAACAACTAAATATATTTTATTTCTTATCTTAAAATCTGTATAGATTTGAACTCAACCAAAGTTTGACTCTTTTTTAACTGAAAAGAAAGTAACATTTCGGCCCATTGTGGCAGTGTCTTAGGGGCAACATGCGTGCTAATATGCATGTTAGTAACAACAGCAACAGCAGCAACAACAACAACATGAAGTTGGGTATTTTGTAAACAAATGAAACAATTAATTTGATTTCATGTTAGAGGCAAATCCTATTAACTGCAACGGTGTGTTCCAGCCACTTTCCCCCACTATTTTCCTACTTTCTCCCCACTTTCATGCATACTTAATTTGTCAGGTTGTTGCAAGTTAAGAGCCATTGTGAAAACCGTTAGCTAACTGTTGCGCCACAGCACAGCATATACACACACACACACACACACACACAACATACTTCTATTTACATACATAGTTAACGTCGAGTGCCAAGGGTGAAGGGTCGTCTCTAGTCTGACTTTTCGTTGTTAACTGCCCGTGTGGATGCTGCTGCTTCTGCTGTTGTTGTTGTTCTTGTTGTTTTTGTTGTTTTAGTTGCTGTTGCTGGCGGGTGGCTTAAAAAATTTATGACCGTTGGCGGCATGTGGTGCTCTGAGGTGTTTTCATTTAAATTTTAAGACAAGCGCCACTTACGGCTGAGTTATGCGTTGAAATTTTAACTACTTGATATCCATGTGTGTGTGAGTGTCTACACTCATACTCACACACACGCACACATCACATACGCATGCAGTACATACACTAGCTATAGTTTTCTCAGTATCAGCCCAAGGGTCCAACCACTAGGCGTTATACTAGAAACTTTCTAAAGCTTACCATCTGTGTGTGTGTGTGTGTGTGTGTGTGTGTGTGTGTCTATGTATGTGTGTTGGTAAGGTAATTAGAAAATTTTATGTGATTACTACTTGCTTGTTTAACATTTTAGGCAACATACTCAAACATACACCCACACACACACAGACACACTAGCACACACACACAGTTAACCACAGTCGCTGAATAGCATATGGCTTAAAAAAAGAGGAGTAGTAGATGATGATGAAGAAGAAGAACAACTGAAAAAGGAACAACATGCAACTGCGCCAATGATGCGAAGTAAAGTACAAAAGCGGCTTTTAGAATATTAATGGAATACTAAATACATATAACGTGCCAAGTGCCCTACACTCTGAAGTTTTACCATTTATGAATATATATTTGTATATGTATATGTACATATATATATATATATATATATATATATATATATATTTATGTGTTTAAGTGTGTGTGTGTGTGTGCCTGTGTGCATTAACGAGGGTAGTTAAGCGACAACATAAAAATAGTGCAAACATGTAACAAAGCAACAAAATTTCGACAGTTTTCGCATAAAAAATAAAATTTTAAACAAATTATTATTTATTTATAAAATATAGAGTTTAATTAATATATATATAAAGTATTGAAAATAATTAAATACATTTAAAAAAAATATATATAAATGCATATATTTTATACAAATATCAGCATTATAACACCAAAAAGAAACTAACAGAATTTTACAAAAATTACATTATTTTTATTGAAAAAAAAAACAAAACTATAAAAAAAAAAATAAATTTTTTTTAAAATTTTTTCAAATGTAAAAATGTTTAATATAATGCAAATAAATAAATTTTAGATTTAATATTATAATTTTCTATATTCAAAATTAATTTTAATTCTGTTTCGTATGTTAAATTTTAAGCGAATATTAACATAAAAATAGTAACAAATTGAATTGTGCGTGAAGTATTGAAGAAGTCTGATTATTCTTTGCTCTTAAAAAATAATAAATAATATACATAATAATATTAGTATTAAAACTTATAAAACAACCCTCGTTGATATGATTTGCTGATCTGTTGCTTTGCCTTGTGCTCAGCTTGTATAACTATTTGTTGAGCTATGATACTTCAGTTAGTCATTATAAGACTGCTGCAGATTCTTCTTTGACAGAACACACAATATATTTAAATATAGTATATTTATATAAAATTTATAATATGTTAAGTATATTTATTTATTTTTTTTTTTGTTTTTTTCAGTGTATATTATTATATATATACATATAGCTGCAGAGAGAAATATAAACAAAAAATAAAATGCAGTTACAATTGATGCGATTACTTTGTAACAATTCGTATGCATGCGAAGAGCTTTTAAAAGTTAACTGTTAACTGTGAGCTCATATAACTGAGATATGTCAAGTTGGTAGAGAAAAAGTTGGCTCAAAAAATAACTCAATTTGTGTTACGAACGTAACGAATGAAATGAATACAACGAACACTTTGGCTAGCCGATGTTGCATCGTTTATGTTCGGTTTTTGTTGTCGGCAACACCCACAAATAACATTTCGTCTGACAACCATAGAGCATACAAATGCAGCTGTAAATATATATATATATATATATATATATATAGTGTCCTGTGTCCTGTGTGCTGTCTACTTAGTGCTGTTTGCTGTATATGCTATATGAGTGCCTTGTGCTCGGTCGTAGCCCAGCTAGTTTTCGCTTTAGACGCACCCACAAAGCACTTCAAATGCCATTGAATTCAATTGAAGTGGTGCTAGAAGGCGTTAACCAACGAAACGTTCGGCTTGAGTCAACGCGTCCTCGTTGCTTGCAGCAATATTTTGAGTGTTTTCCTTCTAAAAAGTGCGCAAAATCCTTATTGTCGAATAAAAAAACCTGTTCATTCAGCCAATTGCAGAAGACAGACAAGAATCAAAACAACATTTTCATTTCTTTTTTTTGTTTTCTGTTTTTTTTTTTCTTTTCTTTCTTTTTTACTTTTCTAATTTTTATATAGACAAACTTTATATATATAATAGTATATATATATATATATATTATAATTTTTTTTTTCTTTATATCCACATTTATGCATGTATATTGCTGATATGGCTTCCATATAATATATATAGTTTATATATATATATATTTATTATGCATATAAACTTATCGTGCAAAAAAAAAAAATATTACAAAAAAAAAAACAATACATTTTTTTATGTATTTTATTTTTCTTTTGTGTTCTAACAAATTATAGTAGAAATATATTTGTATAACAACATTTAAAAGCTTTATTTAATTTTTTTTGTTTTGATATTTTCTACTCGTTTTTGTTGTTGTTTTTAAATGTTTTATATGCATAAGTTTTTATGTATTTATTATATACATACATAACGGCAATATTTTCAACATTCTATCCATATTTTCATATTTCCATATTTCCATATTTCCATATTTCCTACATAAATAGCTCTTACAATTCATTGGATGATATTTCATTGTCTTCGTATTGTGATTAATATTGGATACTCTTCTCATTATTTTTTGTCATTAAATGCATTTTTCAGTATTTTTTTCCGATTAATGCCATTTATATATATTATATTATATTATAGTTATAGTATATATATGTGTACTATATACATAAGCTTTTTCTGGGGTTTATTTATCTATAATTATTTTTCAATTGTTTCAAACTAATACATTCACATACAATACATTATTTTTATAATATATATTATTATTTTTTCTATTATTATTATATCAGCAGCACACAAATACAACGTTCAACTTTATGGACAATATTTATTTTGTTTTTTTATTATTATTATTATTATTATGTATATATATATATTTTTTTTACTAATAATTCAAGTTGATATTGTTTTTTTTTTATTTTTTTTTGTAAAAAGCTCTCTATTGTTATGTGGGATAAGGATAATGAAATGGTTTAGTTGAAAGCCTTTCACTTAGTTATTTTGTTTTTTTTATTGAATTGAACTCTAATCATAAGATGTCTGTTTAGGATGGTGGGTGTTGGGGGGTAGCATGAAATTTGGTTTAAACATTTTTACTGGTCCTGACATTTTTCTAATTATTTGAATATATATATATATATAGCACATATATATATGTACGTGTGTGTGTGACTATAAATTACACTTAGGGCTTAATACTTTTGTTTTTCTATCATTTCATTTAATTTTTTTTGCAGTTTTTAACGCATATACACAACGTGCAAGTGTCTAAGAAGCTCTTGATTTTGTTCTCGAGCTCAGTATTCAGTATTCAGTATTCAGTATTCAATATTCAGTAATCAGTATTATTTATTCAGTATTCAGTATGTGGTATTCAGTATTTAGTATTCAATATTCAATATGTATTCATACAGTTGTATATGTTAGTAGTCATGAATATGCTTTATATGTTATCAATTCGAATAATATATATATATATATATATATATATATATAAATCTATATAAACTTATATATAGACAATTATTAGCAGGAAACTGATTCATGCAATACAATAACATAATATACTGTTTATAATTGTATTTAGTATATTTTATTTTTTGGTATATTTGGTATATAGTCAACAGAAACATGTCTGTATATGCAACATATTTTATTTATTTCTGTTTAATTTGAATTGCAATTTACGATCTTCATATAATATATCAATGTTTATATATATATGTGTGTGTATATTGTAGTTAGTATATATTTAGTATATACCATAATTAGTAGAGGCAACATTGATAATATTTAATACATATCAATGTTATCTCCACATCGTTGTGTATGTAATTAAATGTAAACATTGTTTATCCCAAATTTATTTCATATTTGTTTGCCAAACAGATATCAATATCAATGTGGTTATGTATATATGTATATGTATGTATATATATAGCTATTTATATAATTATATGTAAGTATTTGTTTTACGCTTCATATGTATGTACAATATGTATATTATATATATATATATATTTATATATATATGTGTGTAAGTTGCATCCTATGTGAACACCAATTATGTTGACGCCTGTCTATCATATCAACTATTTATATATATAATTATGTTTTCAATATATATAATGATACATATATATATATGATATTATATTTATTACCTTTTATATTTATGCATTTATATATATAAATATATATTTATATATATTTCAGTATTCGCTTTAAGCATCCTTTTACTGATACTTAAGATCGTTGGCTGCTGTTGTCCTTTTCTATTGCTGATTGAAGAATCATCTGCAAACCGTTGAATCATCTCCAGCACATATTGAATGAGGAGATGCCAGAAATAGTTTACCATTGAAACAGGCACACAGCTGGAAGACACGATGCATATGATCTCGACTCTGGGCAGATCCTAATAATGGCGGCTGTGCTGTACGCAGATTGGGCATTAAAATTTTCGATGATTCCAAGCGTAACTGTATTTTGTTTTTTGTATAACATAAATGGGATAGAAAAGGGGAATATTTCGTATTGAATTCATCAAATGATTTACAAATTTGTACAAATATCGATAAGTATACCAATAATAGAGCTAGCTTTACTAAGCAATCGATAAGGTCTAACTTTAGATTCATATGGTGTTTTCTAGAAATTGTTAATACTGTAAAGTATCGATTCGTAAAACAATTTAAGATTTGGTAACAAATCGATAATAGGACAGTTATACTGAGATATCGATAATATATATGGTGAGCCTCACTAATTTTTAATACTTGGTTTGTTGGTGATACTATTAGGATCTTATAATTTATGTCTAATGAAAGAAAATTTTGTGTTAAATGCAATTTATGAGTTAAAACAAGGAAAAATATGAATAGCTCCATCGATACCAATACATAAAATACAGGATCCTAATCGGTAACATTAATGTGCACATCAATATGAATGTTACAAAAATTGCAATTAAGCTATTATATCGATATATTATCGATAGTTTTGCACCTCTAGCATGCTCAACCTTATTATAAGTTGCTTATATATTATATATAAAAACTTTAGTTCTCGCTATATGAAACAATGTCAATAGGTAAATATGGATATATATCGATATATATATATATATTATTTACTGATTAGTACAGTACTTACACTGCCTTCAAGAGCCCTCAACTTAACATCCTCCAGTGCTAGCAATTCAATGCCACCGGCTCTTGATAGTAAGTTTATATCCTTGGCTGCTGTTATTTCTAATTGACGTGTTGGAGACTCTAACCTGGAAAGATGGATAAACGGAATAGGAATGTATATTATAGATGATTCTATTAAATGTACACATATATACATACAACCAATATATTATTTAAAATAAATTGGAAAAAAAGGAAACCAAGTAAATAGTTAAAAAATAGCTCAAAATTCCAAGCAATAAATGTACATCAGTTACAGATAAGATATATGACTAATCTACAGTTTCTATTTAATATATATATAATGTAAATAAATACTTATGTATTTTAAATATATAACTAGTAAAACTTTTTAGTTTTAATGTTATCTTAAGTCCTGTATGAATGATTGTTGGAAGACAACAAAACCGTTTCCTAAACTCATCAGAATAAATTAAAGAGAATTCATTTACAGTAAAGTAAGCACTTAAAATGAAGAGATGAAAACTATAAATTAATTTATGATTTGGCGTGAAAATATGCTTAAGTCATCACTTATTCTCTGTTGGTATACGATGAAGAGAAAAGTAAAAATGATTAAGTACAAAAGAGATTATAGATATTATTGGTGTGTTTTTTTTGTTCTCTTGTTTTATTAAACTCCTTACATACTATCATATATATTAATAGTTATTTAATGTTAATTATACTATTAAAAGTCAATTTATTGAATACCAAGTATCATCACTCATTTACCAAATATAATACACACATACATATACATATATTAACTCAACAACGCCACTCACCAGAAAATTTGTCAATTTTAATGAAAACACAAACCACCCAACAGCAAATTTGTCAATGTAAACGTTATTACAAGCATCGTGGTACTGTTAATGGTCCATACACATACACATACATATATATGCTTACATATGCATATATATTTATATATTCACACATGTATGTACACACACAAACAAGCAGCTCGAAAAACCCACAAAACCACCACACAGACACAGACAGCCAACACGCGAATGGTCATTGAATTGTAGCGGAGTTATCAATGGAGCTGCCAGTTCCGTTTTTTCCGACAAACTTGAATTTTATATATTTTTGCTTTCTATTTCTTTTCTTTTTTTTTTTGTAAATTGACGGTGAAATTTAATAAATATTTTTTGCTTGTAAATGTAGAGCTTTTTTTGTATTGTTTTTCCATTTTTTTTTTTATATTTTTTATACTTATTGTTATTGTTGCAAAAATAAATTTGATTATATAAAAATAATTTAGTTAGCGTTGCAAATTGTCGCTTTTTCTAGCAAAACTCTGTATAATAGTATTACTCTTTGCAAGTGAACATATTGTAATACTCAGCATAGTACGCAATAGTTTAGTACTGCAGTGTTGAAGCAGACGGGCTAACGCTCAACGCTGAAAAAACCAGCCTAACTGTAAAAGCTTATCTCTCTCGCAGATAGGCACAAATTGCAAGCGATTGAAAGAGATCTTGTTATGTTGAATATTTAGTTCTAAGCTTAGTGTAAATGTGTGTGCACAAAGGTATAAATATGTATCAAACACACACACATATACTATGTGTAAAAATTGAAGTAAAATTCTAACGAAACAGATGCAAATTGAAATATTTTTTCTCTTGAAATTTAGCTATTTTTTCTCTTACATTTTTTTGCAATAAAATAGCTATATTTGTTGCCTGCCAAAAGCTGTCAGCTCTAGCCAATTTCACAGTGTGTTCCAATGCACGAATGAATTCAACGATTTTCAAGCCAAAATATATATATATATATATATGTATATAAAAAATGTGAAGAATAAAAGGAAGAGTAAAAAAATCACTGGCCTAAAGCGCTTTTCAATTCACTCGTCGCAACTGATGCCGATTTCAATGATGACGTTTTCGCGTTTGCATATACGTATATACTCACAATATACATACATATCATACATACACATATGTATATGCATATATGTATATATATATATATATAGAGATATATATACTTATATACAAACGCACGAGCATGTGCAAATATTTTTACTTTCGAACTTTCGAACAAGCTGCATGCCAACACCTCACGAGTGGCGGCGTTTTTAGTGTTTGCATTGTTCTTGTTGTTGTTGCTCTTGTTGCTGTGTTGTTGTTTGCGCTGTAGCTGTCGCCGCAAAGGTGATGGTGACGATGACATACACAGTTGAGCAGCAGTAACAGCAACATACATACACACATACATATATATTATATGTAGAGGAGTCTACAAGCGAACTGAATGTGCCATAGGTGAGTGTTTGTTTTTAATTTTTTATTTCACAGATTTTTCGAGCCCTTCGACTAATGTGTTTGATGTGTGCATACATGCATATGTGAGAGATATGCGTATATATATGTATATGTGCACTGCTATGTGTATATGCATTTGTGTGTGTGTGTGTGTGTGTGTGTGCTTGTATGTGTGCTATGTGTGTGATATGAATTCCGCGATATTTATTACTCTTGTTGAATTTCAACACTGCCAACAATTTTCACTGTGGCATACCATTACTGTGGCCAGTTTTTTTTTATTTAGCTTAATTTTTTCTTTATTCTATTTTTTTTGTTTCAATTTTGTTTTCATTTACTACACTGGATACTAATTGGCACTGCTACTGTAAAGGTAAACTAACTCCAAATGGTCAGACAAGATTGAATGTTTCTGATACGATACGAATTTCCTTTTTATGTTTTGTGATTTGAACCAAGCTAAAAGTGTTAATTATTTAAAATATTTATTGATAAGAATTTTTATATATATATATATTACCTAATTGAAACTAAATTTAAACATGTCTCTAAAAGGCAGTTTTCGATTTATTATTTATTTATGTTAATTCTGTAAACAGAATCTTTTACTGCCTCGTACATGTGATATTTCCACATAACATGTTTTTTTTTTAAGTTCTATTATATCTAGTATTTTTTTTTTAATTTTATTTATTATTATTGTATATTTTCATGTTTTTTAAATAATTTTCTTTTTGTTTTCTATTATTTTTTTTAAATTTTCTTTTACTTAGGTAATTGTTACCCTAAATATAAGCATATAGAATGATATCTATTTCCTTCTCCAATTTCTTTTATTAAATTAATTAATTAATTAAAAATAAGACAGTAAACATAGCCTCAAAATCACTAATTGGTCTGGCTACACAATTATTGCACTATGTGTTAACTTTGACATAGATTATACTAAATAATTATTTCAGAATATAATATAATATAATATATATAATATATATATAATATAATTTGATACTTAAATATAAAGAAATAGAAAGAAAATAGTCTTAAGAATTTATTTGGATTAAATAAAAAATGAATCCAAATCAATTTAATTCATGAATAAACAAAATTGAGCATTTTATTGGCAAATGATGTAAAAAGGTTTATATATTTAAATTTGAATCTTTTTTTATATACTATTAAAAAATATATCAAATATTTTTGAGTAAAAAAAAATATAATTACTTGAAATTAAATTTAAAGTAACTTATAAAAAATTTTTTTTTTTTTTATTTATTTATTTATTAAGGAAAATAGATTATTGATATGATCTTGAAATCGCATTGACAATTCAAATTAAAGTTTGTCTTGTCTTTTTTTTTTGAGTATAACTTACCTTAACTCTCGTCCGGGCTCAGCACGCACATGCGGTGTTTGTACGGACTCCCGAAAGATGGCGCCACCTTCACCCTCGATACGCAACGCGTGCGCGCCGATTGTAACTTCATTTCGATTTACGGAAAATAAATTCCGTCCGGTTGTATCGTTGATGCGAAATCCTGATGACAGACATTCAAACTTATCGTGTCCCAAGAATAAATGATTCTCGAGTACACCGTTTGGTCCACGTGTATTGATTGTAAAATTACGTGCTGATTCTGTAAATGATGTTGCCGGCATAGCAAAGAAAGCGAAGGAGAAAGTGTATATAGATAGATATAAGTTATAGAAATAAAATAAAAATTTATATAAGTTAAATTCCATTTTAATAAAAACCTTTAATATGATATTCTAGCTTCACTTTACTACCGAGCGAATCTATTTATAGTTACTGCTTAGTTTTGATATATTTAGTGTTTTAAGTTTAATTTAAGGTTGATTTTTGAGTAAAATATTTAAAATTTTCCTTCAAATGTAATAAATTTTCTCAATTTTAATAATCTGTCAAGATATTAAACTTCAAATTTGTAAATTATTTTACACTTTTTACTGATTGCATGTCTGCTTGATTGGCATTTCTTTATAAGACTATCTAGAGAGAGAGAGCGAGAGAGAGAGACAGAATATGATTAAGAGGCCGACAATTATTCCATTAAATATTAAATTATCATGTCTTTTTTGTTAATGCCAAATGACGAAAAGGATCACAAATACTTTTGACTTATCTGTAATTGTTCATCTGTTAGTAGCTCCGATTTCATTTGATTAGTTTTCAACCGCGCTTACTTTAACATTCATATATACAAGTAGTTAGACAACTGTGCATAGTACATATATACCTATATTCAAATATAAATATATATATGGATGTGCATATAAGGATGGCCATGAACACTCGTCGTCTTGTGCCTTGGCAATCTCTTGCCTGCTGCCTATCTTTGAATCTGCTGATTTATGGCTCAAGTGACAACGGCACACATTTGTCCTGGCCAGGTTGAACCTTGACTGTGTTGGCTTTAAACGCAGGTGTGGCAGATAAACAAATGAGACAACTAAAGTCCAATAGAAGCGCTTTCTTTTTATTTTTCTATATTCTTTTTCAAATGGTGTGAATTGATGCAGATTATCAGCATAGAATCTCAACTGCAATAGTGTCTTTTGAGATAGAAAGCATATTTAAGATATCTTATGGAGTATGGCTATAAATTATAAGTTAATTTAAAGAGAACGCTTTTTTAAAACTGTTAAATTTCATTGCTTTACAGGGCACTTTAAAGATATGTAATAAAATCATTGGCGCTTAAAAGTAGGCAACGCTTCTTTGTACACTCTTAATAAATGAAAAAACCCAATTGCTTTTCTATACCTTACGCTTACAAGTATAGCAAATCACGATGAATGTTTTAACCCAATCTGTCTCGACGGGGTGCAGATTTGGCTCATTGCCAGAAGGTCTAATTAGCATCGAAATTTAGGCAGCACCATGACCTAAAGCAGAAAACTGGTTGACCATAGTTTTTGCATTGTGACCGCTATATGCATATAGTACAGAAAGAAATTGGAAGGCTCATAAAAGCAGACAGACTCATAAGCTGACACCACAGGGAATCCATATGCAAACTGGTTGCACTAGACAACATCCCTTAGCCTAAACCCTGCTGCTGCCTACAAAGGGTACAGCTATTGTTGGAAGTGTTGATATGTTGCTAGGATATTATAATTTTGGCTTGTAATGAAAATGAAGCTTCTACTAGAAAAAATAATATTGCTAACAATTTTGGTTCGAGATTTGCGCCACTTACCTATGGATATGGGTTGTCCGGGTCTGGAACGTATTGTGGATGCGCGCAGCATATCCATAATAACAGCTTGACCTGTAAGTTGTATGCCTCCGGGTACAATTTTCAATTGACCCATACCCTCCTGAAAGAGTATTTGAGTGCAACATATGAATATTGAAGATGTTGTTAAGAAGAGGTGAGCAACTTTGTACTTACCATTGAGAACTCCATCACTTTGATTATCCAGAGTGTTAACACCAAGTTGGTTATAATTAAAAGCATTAATAGCAAAAGTAATGTATATAGGCACTTTTTACGCCAGCCAATTAGGCCCAGATACGTCTCGATACCATCGACGAAGCCACCTGCATGCTCATGCCTAATGCCCGGCGCAGCTGAACCCTTGCCGGCGGTTATAACATTCCGTCTGGTTCTGTCCACGCCGCTTCTTGCCTTCATTATGGTAGCTGTTTTGGTGGATGCAACGCCACTGCCACTGCCGCTGGCACTGACACTGACACTGGCACTAGCACTGGCACTGGCGCTGTTACTATTGTTGCCACCAACACCGCTGGCAGCAGTAGCACCACCAGCAGCACTTATGCCACCGCTTCCACTGCTGTTGTTGTTGCGTGCCAAAAGGCCAGTTTGATTGGTTTTACTTTTACGCATCTGTTTGGGTGTTGTGCCTCTCTGATGTTGCTGATGCTGATGCTGATGCTGATGTTGATGCTGATGCTGATGATGATGTGGATGATGTACTGACACCGCTGGTAGTGTCAGTGTAGCTCCTCTACAAACACCTCCCTCTGCACTGCCACCGGCCAGCATTGCACTCAATTGCTTTTTCACTTTTCCGTTTTCAATATAAATATATTTTTTTTATATTTATTTTTTTCTTTTCTTTTATAATATTTCTTTTTCCTTTCTCTCTTTTATTTATGATCTACTTTTTGTATATTTTATTTCCGCACCGTCCATTTCTATTTATTTCTCTTGCTGTAGTCGTTGGGCTTGAGCTGATCTATGCTCTTCGTCAGCTTAAAAATATCCTTTACGATGTTTGTCCTGTTTTTGAATGATTTTTTTGTATTCTTCTTAAAAAAAAAATACCTAAAAAGAAATTTTAAAAATGTATAAATTAACTTTTATAAAACAGTGTTATATTTTTGGTCGATAATAATAATAAATATTAAATGCTTGACTTAAATATAAATTTTCTCGGAAGAAACTCATTGATCAAATTTAACAACTTCTTTTTTACTTTAAGCCTATTTTAACTGCTTCGTATGAGTCACTAGTTAAATTACAGTTAATCTCAAAATAAAGTTACAGTTAAACAAAATTAAAAACAATTATTAATCAATTAATATTTAAATTTCATATATATTTTTTAATTTTAGTTTAAAAGTCAATGAATTGTCATATATTAATGGCTTAGGCGACTCTCAAGATTTAATACTCAGCTGTGTTCACATTTCTATATCTAAACATAGGGCTATGTCATATATACATACATATGCTTATTTAGTTATAGTTTAATTTACTTAAAGAGTATATTTTTATACTAGCTTACACATACATATGCATCTTCACACACAAACACACAGCTCTTTACTCATTTATAATTGTTGCGAACTGCTATTATATGACGCTAGAGCATATGTTAGTTGTTCTTAAATAACTTCTGTAATTATTATTTAATTTTTATGAAATTAACTACATTAATAAAAAATAAAACAATTATTATGTGTGCCAAAAATGAACTTGATCTGAGTATGATAAATTGGAAATCTCTTAACGAATCTGATAGAGTTCTATCTCTTGTAGTCTTTGAGAAACAGAAATTAATTAGCAGATGAACAGAGCGAAAGCAGATAAAACTAAATTGATTTGACTGCTGATGCTGATCAGGAATATATATAGTTTATAGCTTCTTTAAGGCTTCTTTTTATTGAATATATATTTTACTTGTTGCTTGTTGGAACTAGTAATTATCTATAAACAGCTTACAATGAGAGATAAAAGAAAAACAATTTTAAAAAGCATTTTCTTTACATTTTTATTTTTAAGATTTTCATGAAAAACATTTGCATTTTCTTTTGCTTTTCAGTTTGTAATTTTAACATAAGTATTTGCTTATTGCTTTTGTCAGGTTTATTATTGGCTATAATATAGTATGTTGGCCGAAAAGTAATGCATGATTTTATGCCTCGTTTGGCTTACACACTTATTTACACTTATCATTGTGTTGATACACTGACAGAAAGAGTTGAGTCAAAGTTGTCATATAATTCCAAGTGTTTTACATTGCCATCTTTTACTTTTACTGTGGCAGTTGCAGTTGCAGCTGCAGTTACAGTTGCAGTTACAGTTACAGTTGCAGCTGCAGCTGTTGGCGTGTGTCTCTTCACAGGTGCAATTGTTAAATTATGCATAGCTGCATATGTAAATGACTCAAATACTCACACACACACTTATATAGATACGCATATAAATATTGCATACCATAAATATATATGTATGTGTGTGTGTGTGTGTGCAAGAATCTGATGCATTCACTTGCATGAGCTGTCGTCACCGTCAAGTACCAATTCTGTGCATTCATTAAGTTTTCCTGTCAAAAGGAATCACGATAAATAAAATGAAATGTCATAAATGAATAAATTATGGCTGCATTTTTAAACGCTGTCTCTCTCTCTCTCTCTCTGTCTCCCTCTCACTCTCACTCTCTCACATATAAGTATATATATTTATATGTCTATATACTTATAATTATACATCATGAAGTTAATTATTTTTTCACCTCACACGCTACATACGAAACATTAAAAACAGAGAGAGAGAGAGAGAGATAGCGAAGCGGAAGAAAGAGAGAGAGAGAGAGAGAAATGAGCAATTTATTTATCAATTATTATAGCGAAGACACTTGTTCGGACTGATTTAGTTTATTAATGTTGAGTTCAGCTAATTAACAGCTGAGCTAATACTGAAGTGGGCTATGCACGACTTATTTAGCCCCTTACCAATTGATATTCTAACATACTTATAAGCACTTTATGCTGCATATATAATAGTTATATATAAAGTATAATTGCTAAATTTGGTTTATAATTTTACACACGTTTACACAACATTTATATGCCTCATTTTACATAAATTTAAATGAAATGCAATATAGTATAAAAATAAGTTAGAAGTGGAAATAATCTAAATTTAGAAAATATAGTAAGTATTTTGTACACTTTTCTTTCTGGCTGCTCAGGGCCACAGCGCAGAGTGAGTGAATGAGAAAATGGAAAATTGGAAAAATGAGCAAATGAAATAGAATTTTTCTTGCGCTCAATAAAAATGTGGAATTAAATGTATAAATATATATACATAAATATATATATATATTTTTTTTAATTTCTTTTTTTTTGGATTTGTTTCAAAGACTTATTTTTATTTATTTCGTAAGTACGTGGTGTGATTTATGGCTTTTAGTTTCTTCTGAAGGTTATAAACACAATTATTACTGAATTACCTTACCAAATGCTTACACAATTACTAAACATATATATATATATATATTTGTATATATATAATAATAATAATAATAATAATTTTTCATTATATTTTATGGCTTATTATTAAAGTACTTAGATCTCGCTTTCTTGTTTTGTTTATGCTTATTTGCGCTTAATTGGCAATTAAAAGTAAAAACAATTTCTGTTTATAGAAATCCTAAGTAAATAGTACTGCCAAATTTATCGTTCGATATCAAAACAAGCGTATCGAAAATCGAAAATCCCCTGTAAACATGTCAGAATTTGCTTTGAAGATTTCAAACCAGATATAACAGTTTTATATTTTGATTTGCAAATATTTAATAACAATGACTCAACTAAGTGACTCAATTATAGCTAAGAAATCTTTAGAATAATGTATATATCGATTGTATATGAAATATAATTGCAAAATTAATCGTACAATATCTGAACAATCGCATCAAAAATACTTTCTTCTTTTATATTACAGTATAAACATTCTATTTCAATACAAAAGTATATGAGTGAACATATTATAATGCTCAGCATAGTATGCACAAGTTTATTACTGCAGAGTAGCAGTTTAAGACTGTCTGCTCAGCGCTTCAAAATGGCAACCTAACGGTCAATGCTCATCTCTTTTTCATAACATCGCAGATAGTCGCAAATTGCAAGCAAAGAATTTCGTTGATTGTTGAATATTTAGTTTTGAAGCTTTACTTAAAATATTAAAAAAAGCTTTATTTAAACTAATATATATAATATTTTAAATATATCTCTGAAAGATATACTCAAGTTATACAAATATATATATATAGTAAAAAGAAGTAAAGTCTGTTATAAATACTAAATGCTGTAGAGCTGACAAAAGTTGCACAAAATGTAAAAAGTGTTTACATTTTATATGCCTACACAAATATATACAAAATAAGTATATACATACATATTTTTATATGGATATATATATATTCTGAAATGGCTTGTACATATGGAATCGATAAAATTGGCACTAAAATCAAATAAATTAAATTACAATACCATCAAAGAATTTCACTTAAATGAACATTTTTGGGGTTTTCTCTCACTGTCGCATATGCAGCCGTCGCCAGATGAAGAGAGTGAAAAATAAAACAAAGAATGAGAGTGACAGAGATAGAGAGAGAGAGAGTGTTAAAATGAAACTAACTAGCAAATGCTTCAATTGTAGAATGATTTATTTTTTAATTGTTAAACCTTAACCCAAATACATTAAATGCATGAATTGGCAACATAGTTTAACACTAACTAACCATATGAAAATTGATATAAAATATCAGAAAATTCGATTAAAAAATAAAAAAGAAGAACAACAACAAATTAAAGAAAACAAATAATATTGACATATACGAAATAAGAGAACAATTTTTGCTTTTTAATAAATATATAAATATTTAATATTTGAACTCATCTGATATATATCTGTATATATATATATATGTCTATATAATTGACATTTGTGCCAGAAACTAAATTGAATTGAGCATAATATTTATAGTTTTGATTTGCTTCTTAATTTTAATTTCATTATTAATAATTTTTTTTTTAATAGTTATTAAAGATTTAAGTTCAAAAAAGAAGCAACACCAACTAAAATAAGATTTAATATATATATTTTTTTATTTTTCTTAACTCATTGCATATTTTCTACGCAGTTTTTTTGACTTTGCCACACTTCCTCTTATGCTGTGTGTGTGTGTGTGTGTGTGTGATTGTGTGACAGGATAATAGGTGTTGGTAGCAAGCTGTAGATTGCACAAAAACGTTTTCATTATAAGTACACATACACACATACACACATACACACATACATACATACGTACATATAATCTCAGAAAAGAACTCGGACTAGCAGCCAGACAGCATGTCGTAATGGCGGCCGGGGTACGTGCTCTGTAAGCGGTAGAAACGGAACTTAGAAGAAGGATTCATACCCAAATGCAAATAACCAACGAGTTGATTTAGTATCTGCAGACAGCCGGTTATTACACGCACCCAAATGGCGGGCAAAAGGTTTACTAGCCGGAAATAAGGACAGCAACTATTTAGTTGCACTAAAAAGGATGAGTGTGAGGACGAGGGCGAGGGCGAGGATGAGGACGAGGACGAGGTCGAGAACGATGACTATTACGTATACGAGTATTAGTGTAAGTACGAGTATGTCTGAAGGAGTGCGATTTAAGTAAAATAGAGTTGTCGACTTCAAGTAGCACGTACGCTCAGTTTTAGTTAACTTCAACTCACACACACACAACCCACACACACACACACACACACACACATACACATATTTATATATATATATATATATGTAGATATATATATACTTAGGATTTGTTGCTTAGTTAATGTTGCACGTTCTTTAACCTCGTCCCATTGTTATTGTTGTTGCTGTTGTTGTCACACGTTTTTATTGCCACATATGCAACATATGCTGCAAGTTTTTCGGCTGCAGTCCGGTCAACATTTGTAGGTGCTGCAAGTATTTGCCAGCGATAGCCATACGAAATTACTGTAAAACGTACATATGTTTGCACACGACATGGGTCACCACAAGTGTCACCCATGTGTCCTGTCTCCTATGTCCCCATGTTCCTTGTCCCTTATCCCCTGTCCCTTGTCCCCTGTCCCAATGTCCCAATGTGCCTAAAACCCCAAACCCAATTGCCATTGTCTAGCAAAGCAACAATAATTATCAATACGACTTTAACAATACACTATGAAAATACGTAAATGATATGCAAAATAAAAACTGAATTTATCAGTTAACATGCTATAGTATATATGCCATGTATATAGTATATAGAATTCTAATTGATTCTTATAGGAAATTTATATATAAATATACTTAGATATGTACGAAAAGGATAATTTTGTAAGCGTTGTGTAAACAATGCAATAAAATTTCTGTTGGCTTAAAACTGATGACACCCCTTTGGCTTTTGTAGTGTGTTTGGGTCTCTTTCCGTGTGTATATATATATATATGTGTGTGTGTGTGTGTGTGTACACAATTTCGGAAACGGAAACTTATATGAAGTTGTTCAAAAGTCCTTGACAATGGGTAATTTTAAGCGAAGTGGGCTTATTTCAAGCAATAACCAGACGGAAAAACACGCAGACGGTGACCCAAAGGCTATAAGTATATATATACATATATATATATATGTATATAGAGTAGGTCCAGACCGGCAGACACTTGGCCATTTATACGTAAATGGAAAGTATTGCATTGTCCGGCTATTAAGTTATCAACACAACAGCAAAACACATATGTACGCAGCAGTTCATATGGGTCCGGCACGTATTTCTTCTGGCGGTGACCACACTGCGTATACGTTATGGTTATAGTACACACTTTTAGTACTCTAAGCTAACCGATTTCAGGATAGCAATTTTCATATTTTGTTTAAACTTTGTTGTTGTTTTAAAGGTGTTGTAGTTGCTGCTTAATTGTATAGTCCTTTCAAAGACTGTATCAAGCCTTGGACAATTGTATAGCTTTGTTCATTTTGTTTCCTTAACAAACATTTTCATTCAAATCACGCATAAGCATAATAAACCCCGAATACTTCCATAGCCACACATCAAGTTAATGTTTACGATTACTTATACTAACTAACAGTTAAATTTTTACACTCTTTTATATTAATTTTTTATACAACTAATAATAATAATAATAATAATAATTCTATGCACTCTTATTATAGTTTCTATTTTGTTTTTAACAAATTTAAAATATTTAAAAAAATTATTTTTATTTTTTACAATATAATTCTGGTTTCCATTTTTATTTCATTTTTTTTTTATAAATTTTAAAAATGTAAACAAAGGTATTAATATTTTTAAAATTTTTACTATGGTTTCTATTTTTATTTTTATTTAATAAATTTAAAAATTTTAAAAATTGGATTAATATTTTTTTACAATATAATGTTGGTTTCTAAATTAATTTTATTTTTTTATAAATTTAAAAAATGTAGAAGATATTGTTTATTATTTTTTAAAATTTATTTATGGTTTCTACATTTTTTTTAAATTTAATAAAAAAAAATTGCATTTTTTTTTATAATTTTATTATGGTTTCTATTTTTATTTTTATTCCTTTATTTATTTATTTTTTTGTTTAAAATAAAATCTTAACAATTTTGTTTTATTTTTTTTCATTTTTATTTTTAATTAAAACTAAATAGAATAATTTTAAAATCAGTTCCTAACACACTTACCGTTTAGATTCTTATATGTAGAACCTTAACACGATCAGCAAATTTTATTCTATTATGAAATTCACATAGTAGCTATATATATATATACTTATATATGGTTGATCTCTATGTTTATGATTTATATATATATTCTTATATTTTGAACATGATTTTACACTCAAAATATTTTACAAAATTTTGGATAATTTATTGCAACTCTTTTGTCACAGTCTTTAATTATGTGTGTGCAAACGCGATAATTAACAATAAATTAACTAATTATCACTGAGCCAAAACAACAAAAACAAAAAAAACAACGAAAACACAATAGCGAAAATGTGTTAACTTATAGGCACCGATATTGCCAGATATAAATCTTTAATGGCCAACTATTATGTGGCTATAGTTGGTATTTGACCACCGCTGCTGTGTACTGTAGCCGTGAACGTTCGCAAAACAACTGACGGCATATTCAACTACGGCGGTATATCAACACTTTCCGTGGCCGCAATGCGCCGGCAGCCAGTGGAAATTGGCACTGGCAACGGCATCAAGCATCAGCCACTAGCGCAGGCATTCCCTCTGCCTCAGCTACCACAGCTGCCACATTTGCCGATTGCCTTCAGTCGTCGCCAAATCGGCAGCCAAACGCTTACTTCGGCTCCAACGAAAAAAGCTTTTGCCCGAAAGTTTCACTCAAAAAAATGCTTCGGTTCGTGTCACTCGCATTGTTTGCATTGCTTCGGTTGTAGGCAGTAAGCTGACGTTTTGTGGCATCGTGACTACAATCGTGTTATGGTCACGTTCGTTTGTTTACCTTTTTGGGGCATGCAACACGTGGTTCTTACTCCAATGCTCCAATCTTACATTGTTTAACCTAGCAAATCAGCGGCAAGTACTCGCACTTGTCAAATCCGAGTGGAGCCCATGCATATTGAGTGACTAAAATTGTTCTCGGTTCTCGGTTCTCGGTTCTCGGTTCTATTTTTGGGTAAGCAGAACCTATTACAAATCGCTAAAAAGGGCTATATACAAACATATATGTATATATATAAATATATTTATATAGATCAGTTTTCCATATGTATGAAAATATATATAAATATATATTGTATTGACGTATTTGTATTTACCTGTTCATCATCAAAAACTAATTCGTTTGTACACAAAATTCTTTGTTTTCTGCGACGCATTGATCTTAGCAGCCGATTGGGCTGCAGATAGAATGTATATATGTCTATATATAATATACAAATATATAACATATTATTTTACTTTTCATACAACTCATATATATGTTTGCTTCAAAATAGAAACCTCACGGAAAATTCTTATCTATTCACTATAAAATCTTACATAAACCCAAGAAAGATATTGATATACATATTGTTATATTGAATAAAATTAGTTTAAAGATTGATGAAAATAAACTACATTTAAATATACAAAATATAATTTATAATAAAATGATTAATATATTAATATTAATATAAATAAAATATAAACTATTAAAATATTTCCTTTATTAATAATTTATCAATTATCGTATCGCTTGCGAAAAATGTGTAACTATAAGAACTAGAACAATTAAATTTGCAATCTAGATAACTTATTTCGTACTCTATTTTAGAATATCTAAGCATTCATGAGGATTGCCTCTAATTGGCTAGAACTATCTAAGACTATTTTGCATTATTTAAATGTAATATCTTCAAATTTAGTTAAAGTACACTCAACTTATTTCATTACAAGCATGCTAATATAGAATAAAATTCTTTTGAATTTTTAATTTATTATTTTTTATTGACTTGATTTTTGTCCACATTATTTGCTTTAAGTAAAAACAAATCCATAAAAGACATTGCATTCCGGCAAAATTGTGTCCTTTTGCTCTTCGTTTTCCTTATTTCTTCGGATATATTTAATCATTTATTCATTATTTCAGTATCGTTATTTATAACAATAGTTAATTAGCCTTGGTTATTATTATTTTGTCAGTATCTAATATGTTGGATATTTATTCCATCGGGCAAAGTGGTATTTCATGTCTTACTTACCATTCCTTCATCTTATTTTTCATAGTCTATTCTTGGATTTCATGAATATTTGATCGTTTCTTGTTATTATTGATATAATTTTTCTTGCTGTTACCTTTTATTAATCTTTGTTTTATTCTTAGTTCTTTTACCCCGTGCTTTGATCCTTCTCCGAGAAAGAACATAACCTAAGGTTACCAATCTCATGTTACTCTGCATCTCTTCGTTTCTTGTTCGAGTGCTGTAATATACAAATCTGCTTTGTATTCGATTGAGGAAATAATTTTACACTTATTACCAAATAGAATTACTTAATTGAAAATTTTAGATTTTAATAGTTTTTGGAGAGTTGGAATTTTTATTTTTTTTTTTATGTCCTACTCCATTTGTTGTTAAGAAAATTATGACGAATTATTTTTACGTTCTTGCTATACCTAAACAAATAATTTTCACCGCCTACTTTTATTTTTTATTTATTTCTATTGTGATATCTAAATTATTGTATCCTATTGTTAAAGACATTAAAGACAAGAGCCAACTTCAATTGGCTAATATTTTTTGGAATTTTCAAGATGTTGTCGTAATTATTCATTGACTTTTTAAACAGATTTAAGAATAATAAGTTATTTAAATTAAATTTAATTCTTATATCAACTTATCATATCTAAAGTTAATTTAATTAAGCACACAACTTTATTAGAAAGATTCTCAGCTGATGTTCTTCTATTCTATTTGTATTGTAACTCTAGAAGTTTGGACTGAGGTAAAGACTTTTGACTTTTGAATTTAAAACTTTTTCGTGTCCTTATTTGAGTTGCTTTTAATTTAGTTTTGAGATTTTATATTATATTATTATATAAAAATTTTTGCGGTTGTAAATGAGTCTGAAATTGACCACACTCTTGATACATTAAACTCGTACAACAAAAACATAAGATTCACGCTGGAAAAAGAAAAAAACTGCGAGTTACCGTATCTGGACATGACCATCGTCCGACGCAACAATACCCTAAAAACCAAATGGTACAAAAAACCTGTTGCCACAGGACGAATGATCAACTATTTTTCAAAACATCGAAAAACCGTTATAAATAACATGGCAATAAGCTATGTTAAGCATCACGGACAAGGCATTTAGGAAAGATATAATAAAAGAGGCAAAGACAATACTACAACAAAACGATTTCTCAAAGTGGCAGATACACAAACTACTGAAGAGAGTAGGCAGAAGAAAAGACAAACCAAAAGAAAGAGAGAAAATGGATATTTGCTTCAAATTCAAATCCCTCACCTAGATACCAAAATTTTCCGAAAGAGTTGGTACCTCCAACTTTTACGACAAGACGAAAATAAAAATCGCACACAAACCCGACAATACACTCAATGAATTTTTTAACAAAACAAAATCTAAAATAGACAAATTGGACTAAAATAATGTAATATAGAAAATACCATGCATGGGCATGGATGGAAAATCTTGTGACAAGTTATATGTAGGTACAACAATGGGCAAACTCAAGACCCGATTGGCACAACACAAGTCTGACATAAAGCTAGCGAATAAAACGAAAACACAAAAAACTGCATTGGCAACACACTGTGCAGAAAGCGGACACACACCCGACTTTGAGGGAACAAAAATTTTACAACAAGAACAAAACTACAACAAACGGTTCACTCTTGAAATGTTACATATTTCCAACACACCTAAACATCAAAGACTGAACTACAAAATGGATGCTGACAATGTAGCACATATATACAAGCACCTTTTAAAAATTAGTAAAGAACTCCACGTTAAAACAGACGGACGTGTTATAAAACAGTAAGAAACATATTAATTAACATATAAACTTCTGTATTAAACAATTGCCTAGATATACAACCATACACACACATACTCATACATACAGACAGTTCTGCACGTACTTAGCCATTGCGCGCGCCTTTTAGCCCCCCACGCTCCATAGCGCGGTACTTAATGTTGTATAACTTCCGTGTTTATGGTTGAATTCTAACGAAATTCACAACGTAGATGAAGAATGGTCTACTTAATATGTGTGCGAAAAATAAATGTGATCGGCTAAAAATTGTGTCTTATAATCGATTTTTTCCAATTGCGGGTGTCAGGGGAAGAAATTCGAAAATCTAACACAAACTTGCGTAAACTTAGCGTACAAACATAACAAATTTACGTTCCAAATTTCGTTGCTCTAGCTCTTATTTTGCGTGCACTACTATACCCCCCGGGGCCCATAACGCCACTTTTGATGATCTATAACTTCCGAGATTTTTGATCAATCTTACCCAGACTTACAACATCGGTCTAATTATGATGTGTGCCAAAAAGAAATTTGATCGGTTGAAAATTGTGCTTAATAATCGTTTTTTTCGATTTGCGGGGGTCTGGGGAGGAAATTCAAAAATCAAAAACAAACTTGTATAACCTACGAACATAACGAATCTATATTTCAAGTTTGGTTGCTCTAGCTCTTACAGTCTCTGAGAAACAGGCGTTCATACAGACGGACAGACGCACAGACAGACAGACGGACAGGGCTAGATGAACTCGTCTTGTCGTCCTGATTCAGAATATATATACTTTATGGGGTCTCCGATGATTATTTCTATGTGTTACATACTTTTGGATTTTGCACGTTTCCAATAGCTCCGCATTGCTCTTTTTTTACAAAAAGGCAAAGGGGCTAAAAAGGTCACCAACACAAAGCAATTATGATAAATATTTAAATATAACTTTTTAGTATTTCTTGAAACCATAATATTTTTTTAAATCTTTTGCTGGTTGACTTAGAGGCAACTAAAATTAGTATTAATATAAGAGGCTATAATTCAGTAGTACTGCTATATACTACAATCTAAATACAACAATCAAAATATATATATATACATAAATATATATATATAGATATAAACATACATGTATTGTGGCTTCAACGTATGTCAAGGACACATTCGAGAGGTTCATTAAATGTTTATTTTGTAGAGAAATAAGAAAGATATTTTAAATCTTTTCATTTTCGCTTAGCTGTATGTGCGTGTGTGTGTTTTGTTTGTGTGAGTGTGAATGTGTGTGTGTGTGTATTAATGAGTAGTTGAGTGTCTCAAACAGAGCTTTTTCCCTAATAGAACAAAAAGGTTGAAAGCATAGTGGAGAAAGGAAGTAGTGTATGGCGATGGGTTGGTTGGGGGACTGGTGAAGAGGGAAGGGTTGAGTGTGTACGTATGTAGGTTAGCTGTGTGTGTGTGTGTGTTTGGCCCTGAGCGCGTTTGCAAATTAAAAGCGTTTTCATCTTTGGCCAAAGTTCATAATTTTTGCGCCTTTTCATTAAGACCACTAAAACAGGCGTTGATGCCACACATGGGTCCTGCTCTCTAATTGTTCTTACCAACAGCTGGTAAAATGGTACGGAGGGTGGTGGTGGTGTTCGTTGGTTGGGGTTTCTATGCCTTTGAACCCTATGAGCACAGCGGGAGCTGCAGGTGCAGCGGTGTTCCTTTATGCATAACGTATACATATGGTGCGTAAAGGATTTCAGTTTTTCGTTTCCATTTGACTTTGGCTTTGGCTTCGGACTTAGGGTTTCAGTTGGAGGTAAGAGGTTGAGGGTTGAGAGCTGGGGGTTAGGATTGTGTTGGTTTTTCGGCTGTACACAACATTAATATGGCCAACGCCGTAACAAAGTTTTGATATACAACTCGTAAAGCAAAAAAAAAACAGGCGAAAGTTTTGAAGCATCCTTTTTGGCGTTACTTATCTCTCTGAGACTAGGACATGGGGCATTGTCTTTAGATGTAGGCGTGGCATAACTGCCCAAAGGCAGTGAATAACCCTTTTAATTGTGTCGCCTTATGCGAGTACCACCCTAATACACACACATGCACAGTGTCATTTTGAGGCAAGAGATATGTAGATGCCACAGTTGGTGTCCTCGACAAATATGAATTTTATGCATATATAATTTGTAATTTGAAAAGCTGGCTTTTTAGACTGGATTTTCTTTATACATTTTGCCAGTGAAAAATAATGAGCTACATGCTCAAAAATATTGCATTAAAAAGGACACACTAGCCGCATGTCCTGCAATTGTCCTGCAACATATTGTAGCACTTATTTAGGGTATGTTTCAGTCCAGTAATTATATAAATTTTGAAGCTGTTTCTTTTGGGTTGACACTTTATTCAATGTTAGCTGTGTTTTGAGTGGGGATTAGAGGGAGAAAGAGAGAGAGAGAGAGAGAGAGAGAGAGAGAGTGGGAGAGGGAGAAAGAATTCAAATTCTACTATTCTACCTATTCAGTTTTAGGCTATCTCATAGCAGTATATACTTAGGCAAACTTTTAATTATGTTAAGTCTAAAAAAGGTACAAAATTATTATGCAGTTTTGGTACATTATGCAATAATATTTATTTAGGTACTTTATGGTATTTTCTGGTATTTTATTTAAGCTATTTTATATAGAATAGTATATAATTTAGTTCTCAACTTTCTTCTCTCTCTCTCTCTTTATTTATAGCTAACTTTGTTGTAATAAAAGTACACAGAAAATTATACCACAATCTTGTCTGTACATTTATACAGTTATTAGGTACACTTTTTGTTTACAGTCAACAAGCAATTAAATGTACCATTAAGCACTGCGTATGCCATAATTTGGCACTTGACAGTTGACACTGTGGTAAAAAAAAAACAACTATATATATATATATATATATATATATATATATATATATTTACATATATGTATGTGTGTGGTATGCAAATATATATAACCACAAATAGACACTTTGCTAGAAATTAAACAAACATAATTCAGGCAGTTGAACAAACCAACAAGCAACAAAACGAACATTTAACAATCATTTACTATTTGCATAGCAATTGAATTTTAAGTGGGTAAACACTTTGCTTCTAAGTATATAATCGTATTTTACATGCTTCTAGATAAATGTGTAAATATACACACACACAGACCACACACATATACATATATACATTCATATGTAACAAGTTGCTGTGCAGCAACACTCATACAAATATATGTTTAAATAGTCATAAATAGTGCATATAAAAGTTTTGTTGGTGCTGCAAACGTTCAATAGATGGCGCTGCATACAATATGATTTTCATAGTAATTGCGTTCAGTTCAGTTTTGATAATTAAAATTGAATTGGTAGGCAGAGTGGGGTACATATTTGTGGCTAGCTGACAAAATTATTGTGCAGATGTGTTGATTGACCTATAAAGCCAATCGAGCGTTTCTCATTTTACTATCATGTTCAGACACTCTATAAATGTATATATGTATATATCCTTGTGGCTTGGCTATTAAAACACACAATGAATATTGCGTGCCTGTATCCTTACTGACTGTAAATTGATTGCATACCCATATTACCAATTCATATATAAATATATAAATGGCTATCAAACATGAAAGCAAGTGTTATTTTGGCTTATAGAATTGCTGCTGCTGCCGAAATTTTCATATAGAAACTTTGACAGGATAATTCGTTAGGTAAAGCTCGATACCGGCTAAACTCTGGGCTGTCAATGCCAAAACACCAAATGTCAATACAAAACTCAAATGCACGTCATAAAGCAACTAAAGACATTGAGAGATAGAGACACTCATACTCACTTACTTATTCAGTCAGTCAGTCAGTCATTCCTTTAGTCCGTCAATCAGTCATTTAGTCAGTCAGTCAGACAGTGTGTCAGTCAGTCAGGCAGTCAGTGAGTCAGTGAGTCAGTGAGTCCATCAATTGTTTCAACGTGAGTGAAAATAGTTGTTGTTTTATTTTCTTAAATATACCCTGTAACAATGTGTTTTGCATAAATGGGTATATAAATGTTAAGCTTAAGTTGCAGCTGCAGTTAGTAAGAGGCAATGATGTACTAATCAGGTATATATATATGATTTTTATATATATTTTTATATACATAACTGATCTCATTTTTTATAAGCATAATATAGTGTTTTCCATTTCTCTTTACTTTTGGATTTGAAGTAGTATTTGGCAGTTGGGAATGCTCAAATGTTGCATGTTATTTTCTTTTGTTGCTTTTGCTGATAGCATCATCAGGCCAAACGGCAGTAGGTAAAAAGAAAAGCAACACAACAACAGCAACAACAATAAGTAAAAAAAGAGCTCAGGAATATGCAGAAATAGCACCAACGATGTCATCATGCACCGCGCTGGTCTTTCCTTCCTGTTTCTCTGCTGTTAGTTTTGGTAGTGGTACTGGTATTGGTGTACTGGTACTAGTATTGGTACTGTCTCTGACTGTGGCTATGGCAAAAGGCAAATGGGAAATGGCAAAAGGCAATGCAAAGGCGCAGCAGACAACAGCAGCAAATGCCAACTAACGATCACCGTACTGACGTGATGTACTATGGTGTGGCATGAGTATTTTTGTGGCAAGTGTGGAACGGGGAAGGCGACTGATACTGAACAGTGAAAATTGAGAGATGTGAGTGAGTCGTGGTACAAGCTCAGTCACAGGCCCAAGCACGGTACCAAACAGAAATCCCATGAATAATTCCACTTCAATTCCACTTTGTATATTTCATTTTTGTGTTGCATACATCACGGCGCTAGCGTCAATGACAGACGACAGCAATTGGCTTTGATAACGTTTGCTCTTTTACCATTCTCTCTCTCTCTATTTTTTTCTGCTATTTGCTTTATTCCCCTCCGCCCCCAATTTTCTTAATTTTTTTATTTTTTGCCGAAGTGGATTGTTGTTGCCGGCTATTGAGCTATATGACTTTATTAAGAGTCTATACTGCTTATAGGTCTTACCACATATATATATATATACATATGTATAATTTATATTTATAGGTAGTACAATATTGCGTTATTCACTTATTAATCAAGCGTAATTCATATCACACTAGCATTAAACCATTTCATATAGTAGAACATCATTCATACACATGAAATATTATTCATTTCATTTCATTTTAATTCATTTCATTTTGTTTCATTTTATTTTATTTCGTTTATTTATTTATTTATATATTTATATATTTATTTATTTTGTTGCCCTGTGCACTTAAATAAACTTTTGTGTCAAATTTTTATCAATTATTCAGCTGAAATTCAGCACAAATCTTTTGACCACATATCGCCATTTTGTAAATTGAATGAGTTCATGGTATTAAATGCTTTGCACTTTGTGTACAATACACCAATAAAAAGAGAAATAAAATATATACATATAAATTTATATTAATAACGATAGATAAAGCAAGTAATATATACTATATATAGGCAATTTTTGTATCTGAATACATCCGATAAATATTTTATAGTTTTCTTTAACTAAATGTGTGAAGAGAAATAGTTGCTTGGAAAGTAAGTGCAATATATATACCATATCTATAGTATCTGCTAGTCGTATATATATATATAGATGAGTATATATGTTTTGTTCATTGTATGTATATATATGTAGTTAAGTCAAGCAGAAATACGTGCGATTGCCCAGTTGTCAGCTGTGCAGGAAGTTTCCTCGGGCTTACACAAAAATACGTCTACTCTTTATAATCGCCAGCTGTAACTATATATATATACAGGTACTCTTAAAAACTATGAAATTTAAATAAAAGAAATTCCTATATATAAAATTCCTATATATATATTTAATATATATCGCTATATATATAAGCTGAGTTGAGTTGCCAACACAGCAGCTGCCATTTAGCTAGGCAAAATTTAATTGTGATTGCAAACTCAGTAAATTATAAGCTGTAATTATATACTTATATATATAGAATAGTAACTATAGCTATGTACATATGTTTACTAAAGTTTATTACATAGTTTTGCCTATTAGTTTATACTTATACTTACATATAAACAGCATCTAGTTACTCATTAAGGCTCAATGCATATAATATAACCAAGCGCATATATACTTAGCTGTAAGTATATAGAAATCTATTAATGCATATAGTTATACACACATATATAAATATATATATATATATATATATATATACATACATATACACACATATATATCTATTTAAATATACATATATATAGGGATAGAAGCAGCAGAAGCCGTTGGAGTGCGGAAGCAGAAGGCAAACACTTTTGCGTTCAGTTGTCTAAGCGATTTTTGATTACACTTCCGACGGAAATTATCATATATCCTTCAGCTTGAATAATTTTCATGGAAAATCGCGACATGCTCCTACCACTACTCTAGCGTTTCCCCAATATTTAACATCACACAGCACACCTGTTTCTTTTCTTCTACACTTTTCTACCTCTATCCCCCCTCCTTTCAGCCACTCTCATCCTTTCATATATCAACGTAACTTGTCTTGCCATAAAACTCTGGACTTGTTGGCTTTTAGCATATCCTTCAAGTCTAGTCACATGAATCCTTGTATACTGCAGCACACAAACAGCAGACACTGTAAGAAAAATTATGCCTTAAAAAAATTAGTATATATAATATATAAATACATATACATTTATCCTTTCTTCTATACAGCTTAAGCCAAAGTATGAAATCGTAGCAAAAATATAATATATAATTGCTCTAGCTAAAAACGGACATGTCAGGTGGATATGGCTAGATGGACTCAGTTGCAATTCGTCTTGATCAATAATATTTATAGTTTATAGGATCTTAGATGATTATTTCTGCCTGTTACACTTTCTTTCACATTACTTTCCAACTATGCAGATTTCCATTAACTTCTTTCTTCCAAAAAGAAATCTACAGCTGCAACTTGAACTGGCGGCAAACAGAAATCAGGAGTTGATGTTATACGCTACACAACAGAGGCAACTCTGCAACTTGTGGCAACAATAAGTAAAAGTCATCGCTTGCTGGGGTATCAATACAATTTTGTAATTCTCAATTTATTACTACTAACACCATAGTAATTTTTGCTTAGAATTCCCAATAAGTTTAAGCAGCACGATGGATAAAGTCAAATTTTGGGACCCTTACAGTTTAAGGTTACTTTGGTATACCTTTATATTATTTTGATAACATATATATATAATTCTTTGAATTATAGAAATATGTTATATTTTTGCAGTTTGTGTTTAAGCAGCTCCTACTTTGCATGGAGTTGCTACTCAGACAGCGTTTTGCAGTTGCTATTTTATTGAAGGAAACTCAAATGCAGGAATATCCTTTGGAAATACATGCATCATACGAAGGGTCCTTTCCTCCAATTTATATGGACCTCGTTGTGGTCTTCATTGCTATCCATAACTTACCACATTGTACTCAGACAGACGAAGGCTAATAATAAATTATAATTTGATAATACATCAAAATAAAAAAAAAATGCAAAAAATGTATATAAATATAAAATAAATAAATATAAATAAATGATTGAAAAAATTAAATTTATTGAAGGGAGCAGCAGCTTCTCTCTTATTTATAGCTTAAATATGTTGTTGTAAATTTTGTGTAATAACAATTAAAAATAAAAAATAAAAAAAAATTTAAAACAATTTTTAAAAATCTTTTATGTTTTGTTGAAATAGTCGACTGCCATTATCATTCTCCCTCTTTACTACTGGTGCTAAGTGATTTTTTGTCATTCTGGGAGTTGAAACCATTTGCTGCAATGGAATAGATACTCCCCAATAAAGAGCTAACTGAAGTCCATTGATGAAATTTTCAATGTCGGAAAAGGAATATCCTCGATCAAACATATGTAGTCAGTATGATTATTTCTACCTGCTACATTACATACTTTTAGATTTTGAAAATTTCCATTAGCTCATTTTTTGCTTTTTTTTTAAGGCAAAAGGACTACAACAAAACAAGCTGCCAGACAGAGGAGACAGAAAGTTAGGATGATAGCTAAAATGTGCTCATACCATTGCGCAGACGTCTGTCCAGGCAGCAACAGTGGCAGCGAAACCCGACACTAATTAAAGGCATTTCTTGTAGCATTTTCATTCAATTAATTATTTCAGCTATCAACGCTGTCAATCTTTTTATCAACAAATCTGGCAAGGCAACAGCCGCAGCTACCGGGTAATCGTATATGGCTAGCATTGTGCCAGTCTTCTTCTTGCCACAATCCTTATTTATTTTGGCAGCTTGAGGCCACTACCCAACAACAGCAGCAGTAACTGTTATGTTGAATACCCTATGTGGAGCCTAAATACAGAGCACTTCATGTACAACAATGCCTTTTATATAGTCTTTGTTATTTCTCGCTCTTCCTCTCTCATTCTTTTTAACTCGATATACCCTTTTATGACTTATTCGCTTTAGCATCTTAGCATTTTTCGTTCGTTTTGTTAAATGTCTATCAAGCGTCAGTTTTGTTTGCTGTTTGGTTTATTCTACGGCTATATACTTCTATAGGGTATATAGCAGGCAATAATTGTAGCATACTTTTAAGCGCTGCCAACTAACTATTAGAACTTTGTTAATAGTACAAAATCAGTTTTATGAGATATTTACAAGTTGTGCAAAGAAACTTTACACTCTTAACGCTTGCCAATTGCCTTTTTTGCTCTTGGCTAAAATAAATAGTGAGAGCAACTTACAGTTGGAGAAATTATATAGAAGTATACGAGCAGAGGTAATACTATAAATCAGACTGTAGAGTAAATTGTGCAAAGAGTTAATATAAATTAAGTAGCACCTATATATATATACAAATACACACATACTTACACATATGGTATTGTGTATATATAGAGAACAGAAGTTGATGCTTTGCCGTGGCAACACACACAGCTTGTTAGCGTGGTCAAGGTAAGCGCCTTATTCGATATCAATAATGGTCTAAACACAGTGGCGATAGACGCTTCATACTTAATGACATACATATGTGTGCTTGTGTGTGTGTAGGTTGGCTGTATAATATGCAGGCAGCAGCAGCAACAGCAAGGACACAGAAGGGATAACAGCAACATATTTTCAGTGTGACTGCTGGGCCTGAAAGGTGCTACTGACCTTTTTATGCAAATATTTTTACAAAGGTGGCTAAGCACATAAATGTACACCCCTTCCTACCTAGCACACCTCCCCCTCAAATTCCCCAACAAGACTTCAACTTTAGACGCAAATATTGTTGGTCTTATCTTTGAACGACGGCTGCTGGCATGAAGCTAAACTGAAGCTGAATCTGAGTTTGTGTTGAGTTTGTGTTCAGTTTGTTTTCAGTTTGTGTTTTGTGGCAAAATGTGTATAGAAATAATGTTTAAGTGGTTAGAAAGCTGAAAGTGTGCTTTATGTTGACGTTTTTAAAGGGACATCATATTAAAGTGGAAAACATTATGGGCTATGCCTTGAAGTCAAGCTGTTATAGTCATACTTTAACACTATGCTCACACTACTACGCTTACTTCTACCTGTATATGTATACATATATATTATATAAATATATATATATATATATATATATGTTCTCGTTGAAGTTGTAATGTTGACTGACAGTTGGTTGTCGGACCAACGCCAGCCATGACGCCATTGCAATCTAGATTTGAGATCGGAATCGTAAAACCGGAAATAAAACAGGAAAATTAAAAACGTACAAAAGGTGCAAAATAGAGAGGAATGCAGGCAGTTTGCGCAAACAGATAGCCAACCTACGCCATTACGCCAGACAAGCCGACAAATAGACAGACAGACACGGCTCTTATACCAACATTGAGCGCCTGCCAACCGAGGAAGCTGGCAAAAAATACAAAGGCAAAAAAAAAAAAATGAGAAAAAAATAAACAACTCCGAGGGCAATATGTAAAATGAAAACTGCACAAAAAAAAAAACAAAAACAAAAAATAAAAAAAAAATGAAAATAAAGGTAAAAAAGAATACGAGTAGCGTTTGGGCTCGAAAGCGTTAAATCGGCCACCTTCCACCAGCGAAAGCCGCAAGGGCATCGACTGCTGGGGCCAACGCCGTCAGACTCTGATTAAAGTTGCCCACGTGTGGCAACAACAACAGCAACAATACCAACAGACATACCCCATGTGTTGCACTTATGAAAGTTATTTTCAATTTCTGCCCCTATATATATATATATATATATATATATCTGACGGCAATGACACTCTTGCGGCCTAGGCAGATTTAAGTTATAAAATTTATAAGAAAAAATTTCTATATTCAAGTAACAAATTCGAAATTCAAAATGCAAAATTCAAAAGTGAATTTAAATGCTAGAAAGCAAATAAATGCAGCTTTATTTTTAATATTAATTTTAACTTTTTTCATTTATTTATAAATGGGCTATAAAAATGTTTATTTAATGCCAACAAATTTATAACTTTCAATGCAATTGATTTCTGTTTTTTTTGTCTTTTTTTAACAAAATGTTATCCTTAGTCCTGGGCATATATATAATTTATATATATATATTTGCTTTGAAAGTGAAAATCGTTTAAGGTATAAGTTTAAGTTAACAATTTTTGCTATAGAATAAATTGGCCAAAATGAAATAGAACAGAATAAAAAAGAAAAACAAAAAACAAAACGAAAAAGTAAATCCAATGCC
Organism: Zygothrica quintamaculata; assembly: GCA_037044455.1. Lineage (NCBI taxonomy): Eukaryota > Metazoa > Arthropoda > Insecta > Diptera > Drosophilidae > Zygothrica > Zygothrica quintamaculata. The sequence continues at coordinate 23,978 of JBAMBS010002588.1, read as the reverse complement.
ACGTAGGAACATGGGACAAACGAATGTTAAAAAAAAAAGAAAAAAATAACACATAGCGAAAATGTTGAGTGGAAGAGATGGGAAAACAATTACTTAAAGCAATTCTTCCAAACCATTTGTATGAAATGCTCAAACAAAAGCACTTCCACTACCAACAAACTGCCTGTAAAAGAAAATTCCGTGGAAAAATACAAACGACTGTCGGACCCTCTGCTTGACTCTCTCTGTTTTGGGAGTCAAAAGTTGTAGAAGCGCCTGGCAAGGACCACAAAACCAATACCGAAAGTAAAATCAAAGTCAATGATGTACGAGCATAGGAGGTTAACAAAAAACGCAAAGAAATATAAAAAAGAACAGTAATCAAATGCAATAAAAGTCTGTGTTAAAGTTGAGAGAAAAAAAGAAATCATAGAAAAAAATGTACAAAATGAAATATGAAGCGGCAAACTGAGAGCATATCAACAGTCAAAAGGATCAACACAGTGAATATAAAATAAATTATTATGTAAATAAAATAACAATTAAATATAAATATATAATTCAATTAAGTTAACTAATTGCACTGTTCATCAGCAGCAGCAGCAGCAGCAACATTCAAACACAATCAACCAACATTTTTGACAGCCTCAAATTTCCGGAGTTTCCGGTACAATTCTAGCTCATGCGTCGATTGTGCCTCGCAGCAGAAACCAATTGCTTCTCTCTTTTTTTTGTTTTATTTAATTTTTCTCTGTAGGATTCTTAATTTCTTCGTCTTTTTTTGCAGTCTGTTATAGTAACAACAACAGCATCCTGGCTCACTGTCATTCACTTGCCCCAAACTCTGATTTTTTTTTTTATAACAAATATCAATTTAGTTCTAGCAAATATCTTCTACTTTTTTCTCTCTCACTCTCTTAATCGCACACATAACCCATAGGTGTATGTGTGTGTGTATGTAAATTATAAAATCGATTCAAGTTTCCAGTCAATTACCTGTCGTTGTTGGCAATACAAAGGTAAGGTGTCACCATTGTCCTTTTACCATTTGTTTTGTGTCATTTGCCAACGTCAGCTCAGACTCGTATACAAACTATGCACAGAATGAAATATAAAGCAAAAATAAAAATAAAAATAAAAATATAGGTGAAAAAATATGAATTATATAAACGTATATATACGAGTATATATAAATTAGGTAAACCTCAATTTACAATGCGAATATTTTTACTTTCTAATTGCTGCAAACACTTCAATCTTTTACTCTGCCAGCACTGTGATTAGCTCTTCAAAAACCGACAGTATAAAAGGGATACAGAAATCCCAACAGCAATTGCAACTTCTACTTCCATTCAATCTGTCGCTCTCTTTATAATTGAACCATGAAGTTGCACGTCTGATTGATTTTTATTATTGTTTGCTTGGGGATACTCTAATGTGCAGCTTTATAAGTGAAACTGTCTGTTTGAAATATACCCTTTGAGTGGCTGCTATGCTTATCTCATGTAATATACACTATTTTGTATTATAAAAATAAATAGTTTAGTAAATTTATAGAAAATATATATATACAATTTTTTTTATTATTCATTAAAATGATAAAATTAAATATTAAATAAATATGAAAAAAAAACCTATTAAACATAAAAATAATAATTAATATTAATAAATAATTATTAATTAATAAAATTAATAAATTATCTTTGAAAACTTAAAACAAAAATTTGTTCATTTCTTATAAAATATTTATGAGTAAATTTGCAATTAAAATATAAAATAATAATAATAACAGTAAAGTATTTAATATATATTTTAAAAATTTTATCCATACAAAAATATTCAATAAAAACTAATATTAATAATATAAAAAATCACATTAAATTTATTAAAATAAAATAAATAAAAAATAAAACAAAAAAAAAGCATTTTTCAAAAAATATTAATAGTCTATACATTTAACAAATAGAAATGTGTATACAAAATAATTATTTATAAAATATATAAGAATTAAATTAAATAGATCTGCTTTCATATTTATTTAAAATTAATAAATAAAAATATTAAAGTCGTTTTCAAAATATATTTACGCATTAAATAAATAAACGAAAAAATTTAAAAAAAAATAAATAACAATGCATTAATAATTAATATAAATAAACATGTATAAATAAAATATTTATAAATTCAACCTAAAATTAAAAATAATAAAAAATTGACATAAACAAAACTAAAAATATTTTTAAAAATATATTAAATATAAAATGAAAATATTAAAGCAAAAAATATATTTAAATAATAAATAAGTATATAAATTTATATTATAAATAATTAAAAATTCAAATAAAAAATTTAATAAGAAAAATTAATAATAAGAAATTGTAGTTTTGTTTAAATAAAATTATAATATTCTGTCTACAAATATTTTAAGTAACTCTCTGATAATTAGTAAGCGTATTCCATACAAGTGTTTGCAATTAAAAAAATTGAATCTGCTTTTGTTATTATTATTTATTACCATTATGTTTCCCTTGAATATAGTTCAACATCTGATTGCAAATTGACCGCATTCAGTATTATCCTTGGCATATTGATGCCAACTGGCAACTGGCAACTGGCAACTGGCAACTGGCAACTGGCAACTGCTACAGTAACTGCCACAGCAACTGTTACTGATTTGTAGTCATACCAGTTCTATGTACCATAGAAACATATATAAATACATACATACACATATACAATCATACATATATGCATGTTTTTGTGTGGTGAGGGTAGATTTTGAGGCATGTCTGCAAAAAAAGCCTTTTCCTGCCAGAGAATGAACTTATTAAGGGAAAATCTTGCAAAAGGCAGCGGTAAAAGTCTCTTTCATTGATTATTTAACGACTTCTTAAGTGGTTTCTTAAGTATAGAAAAAAAGAGCGAAAAAGCGAACGAGTGAGAGAGAGAGAGAGAGATAGGTAGAGAGGGGAAAAAAAAACTTGCCGCTAATATGCGATTAAGCCAAAGTAGCCGCAAGACAGACTCTGTGTATGAATGTGTTTTCTTATACATCTGCTTGTATGTGAGTGTGTGTGCGTGCTTATATGTGTATGTTGGTGTTGTGCGTGTGTTTGCGTTTGCGTTTGCTGCGTGCAGTTAACGCAACTAGGCCAAGTAAAAGGGAGATGTGCAGGCCCACAAAAAGCCAGTCAAAGTGAATTGATGAAGCGTTTTTCGAAAAAGTTTCCAGATTCTCTGCAAGCTATAGAAGGATGAGGCCAAAGGATAAAGGATGTAGCATAAAGAATGAGAAACTGGCCAAGATTGTTACGGGCTGTGGCGGGGCAATTTACAAACTAAATCGTACGAAGCAAATAATATGAAAGTTAAGTCTCAGCTACCGCGACCCATGCAAAGTTGCAACACACCAACAGACACTCACACACACACACACACACACACACACACACACACACACATATAGAAAACAGTAGTAGTAAAAAATAATAAAAACGAGTAAAGCAAAAAAAAAAGAAAAAAGGTCAAAAGAACTTAGTTGGGATAAACTGGCTGTGCTTAAGTAACTCAAATGGCATTCGCTTAAAGTTTGGTGGTTCCTTTTCTTACCATATCTCCCACACTCCCTCACTTTACCACCCCTCACCCCAACCATTCACAATTCACAGACTTAAAACGGAAATAAGTTCAAGATGAAGTTACAAAACTGAACATAGCAAGAGCAACACTCGCATTGAGCATTTGTTAGTGTCTGCAATGGGTATGTCGTTGAGCGATTATGTTCTCAGCAGCTGTTACCAAAAATGGTTGTCGGCACAGGCTCAACACTGTTACCAGTTCCTGGTCACATCCCAAACAACCAACTTAACTCCACTCCACTCAAGTTCCATAATATAGCCATGCCTAGAAAGTGAGGTTAAATCAGACACTGTTTAAAGTTGCAGTTCAATTGTACCCAAAAATTTCTCATAGGCCACTTGTACCATAATTGAAGTACTCTATGATATGATATAACATATATATATATATATATATATATATATAATAAGTTAAATATATATGCTGTTTTATAGTTGGCTTTTACAGAATCAAATTCTATATATCATTACACAATATATATATATATATATATTTATAAGCAAGACGGAACTTGAAAATATACATACCAAATACATATGTATGAATGTATATACATAAATTAAGTGAAGTGCCATACAATCTACTTTTTCTATAGCTCTGTTTATAGAGAATAGCTTTATTAATGGTAGGTATGTGTGTTGGTGTGTGTGTTTTGCTGTGTCTTGGTGTATGTGTTTAGGGGAAGGCAGCAGCAAACATCATGGGCTGTTGACTAGGACAATAAGAGTAGCATTGAAATAGAACTTCCGCCAGTAGCGTGAAAAAAAAAACACATAAAATAATAATAAAAAAAAAATACAAGCAAAAAAAACGAAAACAGAAGCAAAGCAAATCCCAACGTAATGCAATTTTCATTTTTCCGGTCACGTACGAAAAGTAAATCAATTAAGTTGTCATAAATTGTACTACAGCTACTGCTATTGCTACTGTTGCTGTTATTGCCCCTGCCACTGCTTTTCACACTGCCACTGCCACTGCCACTGCCACAGTGTTGTTGCAGCTGACGACACTTGGCCGCTTTTGCTTCATATTCACACACACTGCACACGCATTCGTCACCAGCGTCTGACGCTCTCCTTTACCATTTAACATGCTCTCACACCTATAGCCGTCTCACACCCAAAATACCCACACCGTACCCCTACCATACACCACTATACCCCCTTGCCCGTTCTGACTAAGCTTTACATCGTCGCAGTAAAGTTTTTGTCACTTGGTTCTCATTTAATTTTTTTGTATTTTTTTACTCTGTTTCTTTTTTGCTTTTTTCTATTTGCACAGCAAATTGAGCGTTATTTGTTTTTACTTTCGCTTCTACGCAGCTCTCTGAGTGTGCATTCAGTGTTGATGCCAATAGATGCCAAAATTATGCCGACAAGACACGTATTACACACACACACACATACATACATACATATATATATATATATATATATATATATATACATATACACACTAGCTTATAGCTACTAACTAATGCACTGAGAGAAACATCAAATTTTATGAAATTTGTAACGAGTTAAAATTTTGAATTTTGATAGAGATTTGCGGCAAAATAAATTAATGATAATTATTAATGTATCGGTTACTAAACTTGGTTTAAATTATTATAGAATATATTAATTTTAAGTTAAAATTAATTTTGTTTAAATTATAAATAAATTATTATTCATTTTATTAATGTAACTCGACGGACTAAAAGGCGTTTTAAAGCGTGGCAAAATTTTAAAGTTTAGTGCAGAAAGGCTTCGCCTTAATAAAAATATATTAAAGGAAAAAAAAACCAGTTATAACTGTAAAAAATTATCATAAATAAATGTTTAACTTAATACAAAAAATATATAATATATTCTAACATATATTTATAAATATATTTTTTAATTTAAATTAATTTTTATAAATTATAAATTAAATGCACAAAATATTGTGCTGTAATTACTATTAAAATTTCAAAAAAAAATAATTATATTTTTTATTATTAATAAATTATTTAATATATTTATTATTTATTTATATAGCATGCCTTCCTCTGTTTTATTTTTTGTATATTAATTACATGTAATTTCTCTCAGTGTAATTTATTATTTTAAGATTATTTGATATTCATGCATTAGGCAGCAAATGCGCTTATATTTTATATGGCAAAACACCTTTTCAAGGCGTATTATAAAAGATTTGAAATAACTTAAAAAATGTGCTTAAAATAATAAAAAATAAATATTGAATGTTGATTCCACGCTTTGAATTTTTTACCCCTATACCTTTGAAAAAGGAAGAAAAAGGATGGATTTGTGCATAATCGAAAAGTATGTTACAGATAATCCTCTGTGAACCCATAAAGTATATATATTCTTGTTCAGGCCGACTAGCTGAGTCGATCTAGCCATGTCCGTCTGTATGAAGTCTTGTGTTTCAGACATATATGAGAGCAAACCACCTTGGAACTTAGACTGTTTATTTTCGGATGCTATACAAGTATATGTATATTTTTTGAATTTCCTACCCTGACCCCCACAGTATGAAATACTCGATTTTAACCACAAATTTTAATCGATTGAATTCATCATTGCGACATGTTTGGAGTTCAGTTAGTTCTATAGATCTGCCTCTATTTATATGAAAGTTTTTATTACATGGAAAGCAAATAGTTTTCCTAACTTTCGCAATGACGAAGAGTCTTTTAACAATAGAGAATATTTTATAACAAAACATAAGAAAAATTTATTTTAAATATTGATTTTTAAAGTTTTTTTTTTATTTTTTCAAATTTATTACATAAAATTTACGAGATAATAATTTAGCTGTAAAATAGATCCGTATTGCTTGAAACGAGAGAAAAGCTGCTGGCTCTCCTCTCCCTTCAATATATTCATTATTTCAAACATTTATTTATATTTATTTATTTTATATTTATATACATATTTTCTTTTATTTTGATGTATTATAAAATTATAATTTATTATTTTAAAGCACAAAGAGTACGTGAAACTAAGTTTACAAAGTGGTCGAAAAATGGGCACAAATTAAGACTTGACAAGGTCCATATAAATCGCAGGCAAGGAAATACCCATTCGAATGATGCATGTATTTCCAAAGGATATTCCTGCATTTGAGTTTCCTTCAATAAAATAGCAACTGCAAAACGCTGTCTGAGCAACTCCATGCAAAGTAGGAGCTGCTTAAACACAAACTGCAAAAATATAACATATTTCTATAATTCAAAGAATTATATATATATGTTATTAAAATAATGTAAAGGTATACCAAAGTAACCTTAAACTGTGAGGGTCCCAAAATTTGACTTTATCCATCGTGCTGCTATAACTTATTGGGAATTCTAAACATAAATGACAATTGTGTTAGAATTAATAACTTTAAAATTACAAAACTTAATTTATACCCCAGCAAGCGATGCCTTTAGGTTAATGTTGCCACAAGTTGCAGAGTTGCCTGTGTGGTGTAGGGTGTAGTATTACCTACTCACTCCAGTTTGGGCGCGAATTCAAGTTGCAGTAAAACTCGCACGTACCTGCTTAAACTGCGTATAGAAGTGTGTATACATTTGAATGTGTGTGTGAATGTTGGCAAAGGGTTTCTCGAAGACGGGTACACTCGTCTAAAGCTTTCTTACTAGTTTTTTTTTTTATTTGCTTTAATTTTTATATTTCTTGAAAATTGTTTTTGTCTAAAATAATAAATATAAAATTTGAATTGGATTTTAAAATTGTTTTTGTTTTCTATTAAATCAAAAGTATGACGCAGTTTGGTAGCTGGAAAAGCTTCTACGCAAAATAAATATTGTTTAAGCCAAGTGTAAAGTGGCGCTGACAATTGGCAATGCAAAAGGGCAAATACTTCTTTGGCCAAAATAAATGAAAGCTTATGGAAGAGGTGCAAGGGAAGCACAATATAAAGGTTTTTATATATATAAAATATGCAATGGAAACACATTTCCTTAGATAAATATTGAGTGGTTGCTTTGAAGTAAGATTTGTTACGAAATTATAAACACTTAGCCACATTTGGGTGTGTTAAGGATAACATGTAAAAGGACATGCTTAGCTGATGTTTACTGTAAACAATTTCTGGCAAAAATGTATCACCAAAGGAATCACAAAATTTCATTAAAAGGTTCAACCTGAGTATTGAGAAATTATAGCAGTAGTTGCATGTAGTCCTGTTAAGGAGAAGCATTGCTAGGTATCCTTTATAAGCATGTTATGCAGCAATTTAATATTAAGTTATAAATTAAAACATACCCCCAAAAAAAGGGGGTCCTAAACAGGAAGAAAAAAGGTTTTCTTTAGCATTTTATGCAGTTAAACAATTTACGATGACACATTGTCATCGTACTTCTTCTCTTTTTTTTGCTTCTATTATTTTGTGTGTGTGTGTGTGGGTGTCTGTTGGTGGTGGTGGTGGTGGGTCAAGACAAACGTTGCTTGTACACTGAACATAGAGCAGCAGGATAATATAATATCGTAAACTGCTCTCACACTCTCGTCACCGTTTTAGGCCGCAGACAGGCCGCACTTTAGTTAAGCTCTAAATGATTGCGTATAATTTGGACGCATTTAGTGAAGCTTCAGGGATGGAGGAAGCATTGCCTGCTGCTTGACTGGTTACTTCCATGGTTGCTTGGTTGTTTGGTTAGTAGGCAAACGATGGAATGTGGAAGCAGAAGAAGAAGAAGAAGCAGATTAAAGTAAAGTAAAGCAAATGCTCGTAAGGATATTATTCGCTCATTTTTACGCCAAGCAAAATGCCAACAAAATGCCAGTTAGCGGCCACAATGGGATTTTGGCATTTATTTCAACAAGGATTATATACTTCGGCAAAGATTCAATAACAATTTTGAAATGAGAGTAATTTTCTTGAGCTTCATCCCTATATATATATCCATATATATATATATATATATAAGCTTAAATAATGTCGCAAGGCTGCTACTTGACGGCAACAATTGGCCAAAATCTCTAACCAAAAGGGCGTATAAAAAAAAACGAGCATAATTCGGGATTTTGGTGTTTGAAGTGTAATTTCTGGTCACTTACAAAACTAAATACGACCAGACAGAGGTTAGACATTTTTAGCTCTGTTTCTGCTTCTTCTACTTCTACTTCTTCTTCTTCTTCTTCTACGGCTCTTACTGCTTCCTGTTACAGCTTTTATTTCAGCTACTGCTACTGAAAGCAATGCTGCATTTGGGAGGCGTAACTTAGTCCTTTAGTCAAGTGCCAAGCAGTTGCCCCATAAGCATTTGGTGGTTGCTTCTAATGAAATAGAACAGCAGCTGCTGTTAGCCTGGCCAAGTTGATGGGCTTATTAAAGTCAATTAGTTAATCGAGACCGAACATATAATGCTAGGCTTTAATTACACTAAATCAGTGCAATTTTCATTGATATATCTACTATATATTATAGTATATATATTGCCATTATTACACTTTCTTTTTTTATTCGTTTACTAGGATTCTTTAGCTGCTGCTTGCTGTTTGCTTATTGCATCAATTTTTCAATACAAAAACCAATTATAATGTCAATTTTCCAACTCATATTCTGTGTGTTTATTCAATCAATTACCAGTGCTTTCAGTCAGTCTGGCTGCTACAGCATGGTATGTATACATGTGTGCGTGTGTGTGTGTGTATGTGTGTGTGAGCTACCAAATTGAGGAAATTAAATTTCATGATCGTTACACATCAACCCATCAAATTGATTATTTACACTTAAACCAAACAACAAAATTTTAAGTCAAAACCAAAACTGACAACGACGTCACTCACAAAATTCAAGTGAACAAACACAAACAACATATAATTGTTGGTCATTTAAGGAAATTAACACTGTTATCACATTGATTTGCTTAGTTACCACTATGCTTTCAATTAATTTCTTTTTTCTTTTTTTTTTTTTTGGTACTATTTTCCAAAACAATCACTTCTTGTATTATACTTCAGTTGCAACATACATTGGAAATTTGCTTCATGCATGAGGAAATCTAATAATTCTTTGCCAACTGTCACTCCATTAGCGCCAAATCCGACGGCATGAGCAAAATGCTACATAGCATTTGTTTGGTACATTAGTTGCTTTGGTACATTTCACAAAGGGTACAACAATAGGGTAGATGCGTTCGCTAAGTGTTCTGCTTAAGCAAGCAAACGCGAGCTCTCTCACTCTGTCTCCTAAGTTAAATGGAAATTTTGCGAGTTTTTAAAAATTTATATTTTATCCATGTATGTAATGTATATATGTATACATATTTTGATGTACATAAAGTATATTCTTATTTATTTATTATTATTTTTTTTTTTAAATATTTTATTATTAAAGCAATTTTTCTATAGCTGGACATAATAATAATTATAGTTAATAATTATGAATTTAATATATATTTGTAAACGCTGCAATTTGGCAGCACAGTGCGTATAGACACCTGTACAGTTAGTGTATAGTTGGTAGCAGGGGATAAGGTGTAGAGTTCAGCCATTTCCTTGCTGAAGTCAGGCGAATTGGCGTTAGCCGTTTTAAAATTTGCGCCCAATCTGGGGGCTTGGAGGTATTATGCAGAAGTCGTGCTTCTGCCTGAACGCCATTTATGTCCAATTCCCATTCAACTGTTTGTGTTTCTGTCTGTATATAAATGTATGTCTGTGTGTGTGTATGTTTGAATGTATGTGTGTTTATATACATATGTATATGGTTGAGTGAGTGCATCGATCTTTCAATGTATCTTCTTGTTCGACTGCGCCTATGTGTGGCTGTATGTTTTTGCTTGTGTGTGTGTGTTTGTGTGTTATGTGTGTGTGTGTGTGTATATGCCAGTTAAAGGATTGGCGATTTATTTTGCACAAGTTTTAATTTCCGGCAAATTTCCTAGTACAATTTCCCCTTTTTCAGAGCTTGCCATTGCCACTGCCTTTGCTATTGGCCAACAGTGAGTCGGAGTGAACGCAGTCGGAGTTTGCAGCAATCCTTTTACTTTGGCATTCTACCAAGACAAATACCCTACGGTTTATTTATGCAGCGGTAGGTGATTGATAATGTTTATAGGTCAAGCACTTAATATACCGAAAATATATAAACATATTGATGTATTTATATTCTATATCCATGAGGTGTTTTTCTACTCAAATGTGCCCTATACAAACATTTGGCTAAAACACAATTTTGGCTCAAATTTTAAATGAGAGTTTGTTCTCTGAACCTTAACTTTAAAATATTAACTATTAATTGATTAAGTATAATATTTTATTAAAATGTTGTTTGCTTTTTGCTTAATTTTAGCAACTTTTATTGAACTTCTGCCTTTTTGTTTGTGGTTGCCTTAGCTCTGGGTACATAAAGTAAAATCAGTTACTTCTACTTTTAATATTATTTCTATATATATGGTTTATTCTACTTCTATCTAAAACAAAATACTATATTTAATCTTAGCTCTTTATATTTTTTAAATTAATTGTAAAATCCTATACTTTTCATATATAAATAGCAACATAACTTCATATTTCAATTTATCTAAAATTACTATTTCTATATAAACTACGCGCCCCTCTTTATAGTCATTGATAATCCATTCATTAGTATCCAGTTTATACCGTTAACTTAAACAATATATTCTCTTATAAAAGAATTATCTGATTTGAGATGATTTTATTCATTTACTTAACCGTTTTTATTAGATTTTTAGTCAAATTTTTTTTTTGTTAATTGTTCTAGAAATCTAATAGAATTTATATCAGAATTTAATTTGCAGATTTCTTCGTGTTCTCTTTAACCACTTCTTTATGTGTTGTTCATTAGATTATATATATATATATAGATTATTTTGAATATTCAAGAAGTATACGCTTCTATTCGATCTATGTTTGAGCTTAATAAGGCTTTCTATATTTAATACTTATTACTATACTACTTATTATATAAATATATATAAGACCCCCAGTTAATGCATAAATAACTGCACAGAGTGCAAAAGAATATATTGGACAGCAGCTAGTCAAGTTGCATCGTTTAGCTAGGACATCTGCTCAGCTCAGTAAGAAGATACTGTGATTGCTTAAGGCCAATGCAATGCATAGGCAAAGTGCCAAAAAAAAGAGGCTTATACGAAAATGGAACATTAGTATTCAAAAGTTACTCAATTTCAAGTATCGCAGGACAATTGATTGGTAAATGGCCAAGCAGAGTACTAAACTATCGACACGTGCAATTGATTGCATTTTTGTTTTGGTTCAGCAGCTCAGCGAAGTTGAGAGTATGAAGAGAGAGAGAGAGAGAGAGAGAAATAGAGAGAGAGAGAGAGACAAAAAGTGTTGGCAGCTTTAACTTTAGCTGGTGTTACCTTTAAATCGATACAGTTTTTGGCCCATTGCCATTATAGTATAATCTGAATGGCAGCACATATTGGCCATGGATCGAGGACGAAGCAGACGAAATGCAGATTGAATGTAAAACGTTAATAAGCCACTGGACCAATGTACAAACAATTTAGAAAAAAATAAAAGGTAAAAGAGAGAGAGAGACAGAGAGGAAGAGAGAAAAAACAAAAACAAAATTGTAGCGTCAATCATAGACAATAAAGATTGTGAAATTGCTTTCCATTCTCGGTGTTGCAGTAAAATCGCTTTTTTGACAATTCAGTCCAGTGGTTACACAGGCCCAGAACCAGACCCAGACCTAGAATCAAAACCCACAACCCAAACCCAAACTCAAAACCAAAACCCTAGCCCAAAAGAACCGAACCAAAACCCCGAATAAAAATCCCAAAAACAGACACAGTCATTTTGGCCAAGAGCAAACGTTCAATTGAAAATGCCGCTGCTAAGCTGGCAACAGCCACTGGAAATGAAAAACAGCCTTCAGCGACTTGATCTGGTAAAAAATCATTGGATTCCACTCATACAGAAAGGCAAAAAGGGCGACGAAACAAAAAAAAAAAGAGAAAGATAAAACAAGAAATAAAAAAGTGGAACCCAAACAAGTTGTGACTAAATTTAGATTGAACAACCTTAATATATTCTATATAAACTCTATACTTGACAAATCAAGCTCAGACTAAAACATCTTTCGCACCTTTTTAAGCTAGATATAGTCGCTTCTACGCCATTTCTTAATTTGCTATTACACTTTATAGACATATATATTTATATATAATTCTATTTGAATACATATTGCCAGTGGTAATACCCAAAATGCCAGTTTACAGGGTATAAAAACAATTTGCCTCCAATTGACGGCAATCATCGGCTGGCTGTCATTTCAAATCTGCTCGATATATACTGCACTTGATGCACATCGAGCTTGACTCTGTGGCCTTTCATTTAATCCGTGTATAGAGGCTTCTTTTCGCTCCATTTCGCTGGCTATTACAAACTTTTCAAAGATTATTAGTAAGCTTTGAAATTTTCACCTGGCCACTTTACCTGCATATAGGCGGAATTTATACCTACTGTAACTGGCTATAAAGGGTAAATAGTTAGTAGATAAAAGTTAATGGATAGATAATAAATATAAGACAATAGATAATAGATAATAGATAATAGATAGTAGATAATAGATAATAGATAATAGATAATAGATAATAGATAACAGATATTAGATAATAGATAATATATAATAGATAATAGATAATAGATAATAGATAACAGATAATAGATAATAGATAATAGATAATAGATAATAGATAATAGATAATAGATAATAGATAATAGATAATAGATAATAGATAATAGATAATAGATAATAGATAATAGATAATAGATAATAGATAATAGATAATAGATAATAGATAATAGATAATAGATAATAGATAGTAGATAGTAGATAGTAGATAATAGATAATAGATAATAGATAATAGATAATAGATAATAGATAATAGATAATAGATAATAGATAATAGATAATAGATAATAGATAATAGATAATAGATAATAGATAATAGATAATAGATAATAGATAATAGATAATAGATAATAGATAATAGATAATAGATAATAGATAATAGATAATAGATAATAGATAATAGATAATAGATAATAGATAATAGATAATAGATAATAGATAATAGATAATAGATAATAGATAATAGATAATAGATAATAGATAATAGATAATAGATAATAGATAATAGATAATAGATAATAGATAATAGATAATAGATAATAGATAATAGATAATAGATAATAGATAATAGATAATAGATAATAGATAGTAGATAGTAGATAGTAGATAATAGATAATAGATAGTAGATAGTAGATAATAGATAATAGATAATAGATAATATATATTTGTAGATAATATATAGTTGTAGATACCTTTAGTCGGGTGTACCAGGCTAAGAGAACCGACTCTGACCACAAAAGCACACATATACACAGTTCTACATGAATGAGAATGAGAGAGAGGCAGAGAGAGAGGGAGAGAGATAAATGTTGAACGAAACTAGCCCTTTAAATGAAATTACCTTTTCAATTCTCTACACACACAAAATATTCAGAGAGAGTTTATTCTAATAAAATTTAAGTTGACATGGGAATATAGATAGATGATAGATCCAATAGGTAAGTAGTCTGCATGTTAATGCCTTCCACAATAGGATACAATAGTTCAGAATCTAAACATAGACTAAATCCCCATTTAGTATATATATTCTTGATCAGAACGTCTAGCTAGGTCGATCTAGATACTAGCTTCTGCAAAAGTAATGATTTAAAAGTATTAAGAGTCGTTAACATAACAATAAATTTTATATATCAGATGTAATTTCGTACCCTCCAAAAAAATGTATTAGGTCGGTAATATAATTTATGCATTTAGCAGCTATATACACAAGCAAGAGTAAAGTATATGCAAATGCTGTATATAATATCTTTAATATGTAAATTCCGGGATTTCTTTTAGAAATATTCAAATTAGGTTAGACCCTAACCTAATTTTTTATTACATAAAAAATATAATATATATAACATTAGTGTTCGTACTAAATATTAAGTTCAGAGATTACAAGTTTACTGATAGAAATGTTAGGGAAAATAAAACTAAACTAAATTGTGCCACGGAAATGGGAACTACATGTCTTCTGCCCGCGCAACATTCCTGTATTAGGTCCTTATTGGCAACCAAATAATCCTTTTAGAACTATTGATATGCTCTTGCCTATATACTTTCGGCGGTATTTGATAAACTTTCGGTTGTATCCCAATTGTGTGACCAGTCAAATCATAAAATAATGTAGAACAAATTATACTTCACTATTTCTTATTGATAACTCGTGCTTATAATTTTGAAAAAAATCTAGGAGAAAAATTTATAAAGTACTTTATGTTCGTTAAGGAAATAACGGAATATTTACCTGATTCTAAAAGCAGATTTTCATAGATTTAGGTACATTGCATCACGTCAAATAAGAGGCTTCAACATTCAATTGGAGTACTAATATTTCTGGCGTAATACAAACTAATGGTAAGGTCCGATTTCAAGATGAATTGGTAAAGTTGTCTTAAGCCATTGGAATAATACATAACATTGCTGTGAATGATTTTAATTTAATATGGAGACCAATAGGTTTTAGCACAAGTAGTTCCATCGCCAAACATATAGCTACAAATGAAAACTGAAGTTTCGGTTAGTGGCAAACCAAAAATATTCGATCATTGGCAAATAATTTCAATCATTGGAACTCACAGATTCAACTAGTGTACTTATTATTTCTATTCGGAACTTTTGGTTTGGCAACTTTGAATTAAAGTTCGGTAATTCTTCTGTTAACCTTGATCGTTATCTTTTTGATATCCATGCTAAAACTCTTCAAAAAACTAAAACTTTAATTTTGGAACTGCACAGTTATAAAATTCCCATTAAAATTATATTGAAGTTGTGTAGTTGAATTACTTCCGAAAGTCGACTTTTTTTTTGAAATAAATATCATAGGGCTCTATTCAGTTACAAAATTTCTTAATATACACAAAATGTTAGAATAATATAATATAATATATTGAAGTAGGCTGTGAAAATTGTTTGTTTAGGTATAGCTAGAATGTATAATTATTTTTCATTCTCTTCCGAAAAGCCGCTGGAGTAGGACCAAAAAAAAATTTAAAAATAAAAAATTTCCAAATTTGTTTAAGTTTTGTACTTTTTAATTTTCCAATTCTATTTGGAAATAAGCGCAAAATCTAACATTTCCTGCATATCAAGAAATTTTGTAACTGAACAGAGCCCTATGATGTTTATTTCAAAAAAAGAGTCGACTTTCGGAAGCAAGGCAACGACACAACTCCGGTAGTAATTTCAATGGGAATTTGGTAACTGTGCAGTTCCAAGGTTAAAGTTCTAGTTCTCGAGGAAGAGTCAAAGCATGGATATCAAAAAGATAACGATCAAGGTTAACAGAAGAATTACCGAACTTTAATTCAAAGTTGCCAAACCAAAAGTTCCGAATAGAAATAATAAGTACACTAGTTGAATCTGTGAGTTCCAATGATTGAAATTATTTGCCAATGATCGAATATTTTTGGTTTGCCACTAACCGAAACTTCAGTTTTCATTTGTAGCTATATGTTTGGCGATGGAACTACTTGTGCTAAAACCTATTGGTCTCCATATTAAATTAAAATCATTCACAGCAATGTTATGTATTATTCCAATGGCTTAAGACAACTTTACCAATTCATCTTGAAATCGGACCTTACCATTAGTTTGTATTACGCCAGAAATATTAGTACTCCAATTGAATGTTGAAGCCTCTTATTTGACGTGATGCAATGTACCTAAATCTATGAAAATCTGCTTTTAGAATCAGGTAAATATTCCGTTATTTCCTTAACGAACATAAAGTACTTTATAAATTTTTCT
>JBAMBS010002588.1:0-2500 GCA_037044455.1 Zygothrica quintamaculata | reverse complement strand
GACTGCGTTCACTCCGACTCACTGTTGGCCAATAGCAAAGGCAGTGGCAATGGCAAGCTCTGAAAAAGGGGAAATTGTACTAGGAAATTTGCCGGAAATTAAAACTTGTGCAAAATAAATCGCCAATCCTTTAACTGGCATATACACACACACACACATAACACACAAACACACACACACAAGCAAAAACATACAGCCACACATAGGCGCAGTCGAACAAGAAGATACATTGAAAGATCGATGCACTCACTCAACCATATACATATGTATATAAACACACATACATTCAAACATACACACACACAGACATACATTTATATACAGACAGAAACACAAACAGTTGAATGGGAATTGGACATAAATGGCGTTCAGGCAGAAGCACGACTTCTGCATAATACCTCCAAGTCCCTATATTGGGCGCAAATTTTAAAGGGCTAATGCCAATCGCCTGACTTCAGCAAAGGAAATGGCTGAACTCTACACCTTATCCCCTGCTACCAACTATACACTAACTGTACAGGTGTCTATACGCACTGTGCTGCCAAATTGCAGCGTTTACAAATATATATTAAATTCATAATTATTAACTATAATTATTATTATGTCCAGCTATAGAAAAATTGCTTTAATAATAAAATATTTAAAAAAAAAAATAATAATAAATAAATAAGAATATACTTTATGTACATCAAAATATGTATACATATATACATTACATACATGGATAAAATATAAATTTTTAAAAACTCGCAAAATTTCCATTTAACTTAGGAGACAGAGTGAGAGAGCTCGCGTTTGCTTGCTTAAGCAGAACACTTAGCGAACGCATCTACCCTATTGTTGTACCCTTTGTGAAATGTACCAAAGCAACTAATGTACCAAACAAATGCTATGTAGCATTTTGCTCATGCCGTCGGATTTGGCGCTAATGGAGTGACAGTTGGCAAAGAATTATTAGATTTCCTCATGCATGAAGCAAATTTCCAATGTATGTTGCAACTGAAGGATAATACAAGAAGTGATTGTTTTGGAAAATAGTACCAAAAAAAAAAAAAAAGAAAAAAGGAATTAATTGAAAGCAAAGTGAGCAGAGAAAATTACTCTCGATTTCAAAATTATTATCGAATCTTTGCCGAAGTATATAATCCTTGTTGAAATAAATGCCAAAATCCCATTGTGGCCGCTAACTGGCATTTTGTTGGCATTTTGCTTGGCGTAAAAATGAGCGAATAATATCCTTACGAGCATTTGCTTTACTTTACTTTAATCTGCTTCTTCTTCTTCTTCTGCTTCCACATTCCATCGTTTGCCTACTAACCAAACAACCAAGCAACCATGGAAGTAACCAGTCAAGCAGCAGGCAATGCTTCCTCCATCCCTGAAGCTTCACTAAATGCGTCCAAATTATACGCAATCATTTAGAGCTTAACTAAAGTGCGGCCTGTCTGCGGCCTAAAACGGTGACGAGAGTGTGAGAGCAGTTTACGATATTATATTATCCTGCTGCTCTATGTTCAGTGTACAAGCAACGTTTGTCTTGACCCACCACCACCACCACCAACAGACACCCACACACACACACACAAAATAATAGAAGCAAAAAAAAGAGAAGAAGTACGATGACAATGTGTCATCGTAAATTGTTTAACTGCATAAAATGCTAAAGAAAACCTTTTTTCTTCCTGTTTAGGACCCCCTTTTTTTGGGGGTATGTTTTAATTTATAACTTAATATTAAATTGCTGCATAACATGCTTATAAAGGATACCTAGCAATGCTTCTCCTTAACAGGACTACATGCAACTACTGCTATAATTTCTCAATACTCAGGTTGAACCTTTTAATGAAATTTTGTGATTCCTTTGGTGATACATTTTTGCCAGAAATTGTTTACAGTAAACATCAGCTAAGCATGTCCTTTTACATGTTATCCTTAACACACCCAAATGTGGCTAAGTGTTTATAATTTCGTAACAAATCTTACTTCAAAGCAACCACTCAATATTTATCTAAGGAAATGTGTTTCCATTGCATATTTTATATATATAAAAAACCCTTTATATTGTGCTTCCCTTGCACCTCTTCCATAAGCTTTCATTTATTTTGGCCAAAGAAGTATTTGCCCTTTTGCATTGCCAATTGTCAGCGCCACTTTACACTTGGCTTAAACAATATTTATTTTGCGTAGAAGCTTTTCCAGCTACCAAACTGCGTCATACTTTTGATTTAATAGAAAACAAAAACAATTTTAAAATCCAATTCAAATTTTATATTTATTATTTTAGACAAAAACAATTTTCAAGAAATATAAAAATTAAAGCAAATAAAAAAAAAAACTAGTAAGAAAGCTTTAGACGAGTGTACCCGTCTTCGAGAAACCCTTTGCCAACATTCACACACACATTCAAATGTATACACACTTCTATACGCAGTTTAAGCAGGTACGTGCGAGTTTTACTGCAACTTGAATTCGCGCCCAAACTGGAGTGAGTAGGTAATAC